>VWYK01051175.1:24950-46608 GCA_013399775.1 Semnornis frantzii | reverse complement strand
GAATGAAAAGGGAAAATAGATGTGTGTTTGCTTTGAGTCATAAAAGGGAGCCATGCTGATAAAAATTCCAGACTGATAAGCTCAGGTAAGGCAATGTCTGGGAGAACAGTACTAAGAAAAGATGTGGGCAGTTGCATTAAAGCCTCTCAGAGATTCTGGGCTCCATGTTAAAGGAAAGTTGCTGAAGCTTCATGAAAGATGTTAGAGGAGCAAATGTCCTCCCTGGTATGGTGTATGTGCCTGCCAGAGAAGCAGTTGCCAATGGGACAGCAGGCACAAGGCAGGGTGAAAGCATGAAACATCTGCTGTGAATGTCTGTTTGAAATCACAGAAAGTCTCTTTTAAAAAGGTGGAAAAGTAGTAAAGAAAAAGTAATCCTGCTGGGGGCGCACTTGGAAATGCAGTACCCACCATAACTGCCCGAAATACCTTGACTGTCCCGGATGTGTACAAGTAATTTCTGGGCAGTTTGTGGGACAAAAGCAAATCTGCAAATAGAAGAGTAAACATGGACCATAAGGTGTCTGTACACACTTCGGAGGGCAGTTTAATAGTGAAAAGCTATCTGAGACTCTCAGTTCTGACTAAGTAAATGGATTTCATCTAGGAAGAATATATAGCTATGCTGGAAGAACAGAAGAAGAAAAAGCTCTTGTGGAATCTCATTTAACAGCTACATGCTGGAGTTAAAAAGTAGGAAGATTTAGTCTTACAGATTTTATTTTTCTGCTGCGTACAGCCTCTCCATTTTATTCATATTGTCTTTTCCGTGTCCTGGGAGATCTTCAGGTGGTATAGCACCATATGACCTGTTATTCTTCTCTTGTCAGAAGGGTGTAAGAGGCTATGGGAAATACACAATGTCTATAATTTTGAGGAACACAAAAGCGAAAATTCAGGGAATTGTTACCAATAATGAATGGCTTGTGGTGACTGCGAAACATCAATGTTGCTTGAGCTGCTCCTTAGATGTTTAATGTCTTGCTCAGGAATTCACTTACAGAAAAATTATTACCGTCCTGTTCTGTATTTGTCATCTTTCTTCTTATGCTTTGAATGGCTTCCAGCAAGTAAAACTTGAAGTCAGTCATACTGCAAAGCTTCACTTCGTGATTCATCTACTTTACTCTCGTTCTGCTTTAAGTATTTTGTAGGGTAAATAGTTGACTCTCTTTGTTCACTTGGTTTGGCTGTTCTTTGCTGTACCATTTGTACTTGTGAAAAGGCAGCAAACAAGAAGACTCAGCAAACATTGTGATAGGACTTTCAAGTGGACCTTTATTTACATGCCTCTACCCATAAGCTTCTTTCAGCTGCCGGCATCCGTTTTCATTGTCTTTTCAGATTAGCTCTTTGCTGTAAACCCCATTAGGATATGCATTTATACTTAACATTGTGGATGTAGAGTCGTGTGAGAAGAAAGGGCTTAAGAACAGAATTGCAGCAAAAAAGAAGCAGCACAAGGAAGGTTTTTCCATGCTCACAGTTCCACATGATTACTCCATTTTGTAAACCCTTGGATGGCTGTTTTTATGTCCTAGTGTGACGGTTTGGGAGTTCCCCGCCCCCCCACACTGGTAAAATGACCCAGACTAGAACTCAGCTGGCTGGAAGTTAAGAGATGAAGCTATATTTGCAGCTTAGCACAATATACAAGCAGATATATACAGTATATACAGGAATATTTACAGAAATATACAAGTTAAAGGTAATACAGAAACACAACTCCCCTCCCAGAAATCAGAGACCCCAGGAGGGGCTCCCAGCCACGCTTCCACCTTCTCCCCACCCCTACACCTTACCCCAAGGTTTGGCTTACGTGCAAGGAGACTTTTGAAGGATCGGCCAGGGGGGGATTAGAAGAAAAGTGGTTAGTGAAGTTATTCAGCAGAGAAGAGAAGCCAGAGCTAGACTGCCCGAGACGCTGTGCCCCATGACACCCACTGCCAGCTTGAGACACTCTCTTACCTTTTTGTTTTAGGTTCTTATTCCTAAACATCTCAGCAAGCCTGTAAGTGAAGTAGACATCACCATTGTTTCCTCTCACAGCCTATAGTATTATTTTCTCTATTAAAATATTCCAATTAGCCTCAAACCAGCACACCTAGGTTCTCAGCCTTTTCATAAATGTCAAGTACAGAGTGTAGTGTAGGTGTGTTGGTGTCTCAGTTGCATCTTAGTGTCATCAGGGTAGGCTCTTAAAGGTTAGGCCTTTGTCCCATTAAGTGTTAGAAGACTGCATAACATAGAGGGAGAAAAGGTGTTCTTTCTTTCTTTTCAAGCAGTGGCAGTATGTTGCTTTACTACTAGGCAATGTAAACATAATTGCACTTTTCTGGAAGCAGACCAGTGATAATGGGGTTTCAATCCTGTTTCAGTCTCAGCACAGCATTTAAATACATGTCTGTATGACAGCAAGGTAAATTGTAATTGTTCTTTATGAATTTAGAAATAACTTTATGGTTTATTGGAAGTGCCATGTTGATGGAAAATTCATGTGCATTACTATTACCTCCATGAAAGGGTCTATTGTACGATCGCTTGACGGTCAGAGAAAAATCACTGCATTAGGTAGTGATACTTTTTTCTTGTGAACTGCTTACTGATGTGTTTGGGGCTTAATATGCGGCATGATAGATTTGCTTTGTGCACTCCTGTTCTTAAGTGGAATTGGCAATTTTTTTCTACTTCTGTTATTTTGGGCCTCTTTTGTGCAGCTTCTGGTTGGAACTGTTTCAAGTTTAAACACTTTGCATCAGAAACTATATAATTGGACTGTAGATAGACCAGAGGGACAACATGAAGTCTTTAATGAAGCCAGCAGCATAACATGGCTGTGAGAAAATTACTATCTGACTCTGCATTAATTCAGCTAAACATTTCCAGTAATGGCCAATAAATGATCAATATGTGGGAAAGAACTACCTCATGTACCAGTATAGGTTGGGGACTGACCTGTTGGGGACCAATGCACAGGAAAAGGACCTGAGGGTGGACAGAGGGATGACCATGAGCCAGCAATGTCCCTTTGTGGCCAAAAAGGCAAATGGCATCCTGGGGCATATTAGCAGAGGAGTGGTTACAAGGTCCAGAGCGGTTCTCCTCATCCTCTGCTCTGCCCTGATGAGGCCTCACCTGGAATATTGTGTCCAGTTCTGGGCGTCTCAGTTCAAGGATGGGGAACTGCTTGAAAGAGTCCAGGGACACAAAGATGGTGGAGTGGAACATCTCCCTTGTGAGGAAAGGCTGGGGCTCTTTAACCTGGGGAAGAAGAGACCGAGGAGTGATCTGATTNCATCTCCCTTGTGAGGAAAGGCTATCCTTTCCTTGTGAGGAAAGTGTTTATCAATATGTTCATCAATGAGTGTCAGGAGGATGGAGACAGGCATGTCAGTGATGTCCAGTGATAGGACAAGGAGCAGTGGGTGCAAGCTGGAGCATAGGACATTCCACATTAACATTAGGAAAAGCTTTATCACTGTGAGTGTGACAGAACACTGAAACAGGCTGCCCAGAGAGGTTGTGGGCAGCCTTCCCTGGGGACATTCAAAACCCACTTGGATGCATTCGTAGGTGCTCCTGCTCTGTCAGGGGGGGTTGGACTAGGTGATCTCTCAAGGTCCCTTCCAATCCCTGACATTCTGTGATTCCGTATGATTCTGTAACACGACTAAGGCTGTGGAGAGACCTCTCCTTGATTCTGTTTCTAGCTCTCAACAGCCGTGTCTGAGGTAATCTAGCAGAGATGCAGAAAGGGGCTGCTGGTGTTTGAGTAGAATGAAGAGCTCACCTCCCAGAGCGAGCAGAACTTATGCAGCCTAAGAAAAGAGGTGTATAACTTCCATCTAAACCTGTATTGGGGGAAATGAAGGAGTGGGAGAAGCCCATATCCAGAGAAGGAGGGGAGAAAGAAGATGCAGTCACAAACACAAACTGGTCTGAGCTGGCCAGGAACTACCTGAGGCTGGAAACAGGAAGGCAGTTTCCTACTTGGAGATTTTCATCATTTTTGTGTGTGTAAAGGAAACAATACTAGGCTGATAATGCCACTGTCTGTTAAAGTAGCAGAAGCCTTGACTTTGTATCCCAGCTGATCCTTCAGGTCTCATCTCTTCTCTGAGACCAGTGAGCTGTAGTTGTAAGGAAAGGGGAGTGGGTCTGGCATGTGAGCACTGGCTGATCTGACTGGTAGGAGAAGGATCAGCAGAGGCAGGTGGGGCTTCTCACACAGCCACGTACATCCAGCCCTGTCTTGTATGCTAAGAGAGGAGCTTTATAGTGCATGTTAATCATATTTGGAGATGGTTGAATGTCAAATTTTATGAGGAGCCAGGACTGCAGCATTAATTTTACTGAGTTTTTCTTTAGTGGAAAGCTTGAGGTGCTCTGTGTTTGAGTTGGATCTCTGACACAAACAGAAGTGATTTGGTAAGAAACAAGAGGGGAAGTAGAGTGTCGTGAAGTAACTTCTTCATTTAGAGCTTTTGAGATCCCTGACCCCTCTCCCTTCCTTATCCAAGAGAGAGGCTGGGCAACATGCTGAAACTAGACTTCCGTTACAAGTCCAGCTATCCATTTCTAACTATCCAGACTGATTTGACTGTCGCTGTGGCAGAGCGCACACAGGTAATCCGTGAAGTGTCATTGCTCAGGAGGACCTCTACTAGGCGTCACCACTGCAGGCTCTGCTGATCCCATTCAAACAGGTATCATCTCCTGAAAATGAATCAGGAAGCTTCAATCCATCTCTTCTTCCTTGTCCCTGAAGGGGAGAATAATGAGGATTTTATGCAGAAGACAACTGCTGTCCTCAGTTGTGAAGAAGCTGTGGCTGGAGGGACAACATACCAAATAAGCTTTATTGATGACTGTGCCTCTAAAACAAAACTTTTCCTATGAGGCTGAGAGTATGGAATATATTGTAACTTGTTTCTTCCTGTAGGAGATAGAACAGGAATAAAATATTAATGGATCTGCTATCAAGAGATATCTAAAAGACAGTTGTAACCTCTGGGTTCAATCATGCAGAGCGATCTTAGGGTGTAGGCTGCCGGTGCTTACAGATAATGCAGTTTACACTGAATACTGTCAGGAGTTTAATTTGATGCATTGTTTTAATTTTTCCCTGACACAAAACAATCAGAGGTGTACACATTTGCAATCTGTGCAGCAGTGGTCCAGACTGCAAGCGATACTTTGTTGAGTCACCTGAAACTTTAACATGTACTTAGGGACCTTCTTTGTAATATCTTATTCTGAAACACATTGCGTTTGCTGGGCCTGCCTGTGTTATTTGAGGTGAGTTCTGCAAGCCTGGCTGGATCCCAGAACGCCTTGTCTTCAGTATAGAGAAGCATACAAGCATTTTAGGGCATTTGGCTAAGGCAGTGTATTTTACAGGAGCCGATGTGCCAACTGCAATTAGGTTTCCTAAATGCTTTCTGTATAAAACTCTGCCTTTGATTACTTCTAATTTTGCTGACTGCTTCTGAGAGCTGAAATGGTTATGCCTTTCTGGGAATACCCTCTAGAAAAATTACTTAGGTTGTGTTGTGCCCATGAGAAAAAAAACCAAAACAAAAACATCTTGGTGCACTACAATGATCTCTTGTAAGGGATGAAGGACTTAAAACTCAGTGAGAGGATGAAGTCACTCTGGTGTTTAAAATCTGTCTTTTGCTGTTCTTGTGATAAAACCACTGGGAAGACAAGTCTTTGAGTAATTCATGACACACAAAATGTGAAAATCTCCAGAGTTTGGTGGCTAAAGTCTTCATAGGGGGGTTGACCTGTCCCAGCCTGAAAATGGTGAATAAGGCTCTTCCATTAATCACTGCTCTTCAGTGCAACAGGTAGAAGACTGAAGTGGTGAGCCACTTGGGACTAGAGGAGCAAGGATAATGTCATGGAAATCTGGGATTTAAGCATGGATAATAAGACTGAGCACTTTATGAAAGCTTGGGAGGGAAAAGTTACAGGACTAAAATGCAACAGGGTGGGAGATAGAGCAGAAGCAGGGATTGACCATACAAGAAGACCTCCATGAAGAACCTGTGAAGGAAGCTATGGCTGATGAGACTTGCTTTGGTTTTTTCCTTTCTTTTCGGCCTAGAAATTTACGTTTAGGAAGTGTTGAGTTTGCAACAACTGGTACAAAAGGACTTCCTCCTGACCTTCTCACCCATGCTTCTTAGTGTAGGAGTTATTCTCATTACATTATCACGTAATGGTTTTCTCACAGAATTCAAGTCTCATTCATTGTACTGGAGAGAGGGGGACTCCCGGCTCGAGCAAGTTCTTGAAAAAGATGCCTATGGTTCTGCTTTGTTACCTCTTGTAGAAGGTGGATACTGAGAGAAGGGAGAACTGCACAAAGGAAAAAGATAATTTCACAATCTGACAACAAAAATTTCACATGATGCTAATTATGCATCTAACCCTTATTTCTCACAAGTGATGTCACTGGTTAGAGGTTCCTCAATCTCTAACCACAAGTCTTGGGATATGACTTGCATGAGCCCTGTTTGTTCACAGCTGCAACTGAAGCCAGTCAAGGCTGTAGCCTAAATATACCATGAAAGCCGGTTTTAGGTGCCTCAGCTGACACTACAAAATAGCTGGGTATTTTTTCCTTAGGCCTTCTGTACATTGCTTACAAAGCAGGGTTAATGCATGTTCCTTCACCTCACAGGCATTTTGGGAAATTATATACTGGCTGGAAAACTCTGCAGGGATATAAAAGATGGGGGATTTCTCAGTCCTGCTCTGCTTCAAATGTTTTGTAGCTGGGACACTGGGAACTGGGCTTCTCAGTTAAACATAAGCACTGACATATCCTCCTGAAGGGAAACATTTTGAGTGTGGATGTAGCTTCTCCAGTGCCTTTGGCTCTGCAGATAGCTCCTGTTGGGTTTGAGGAGAAGGAATTTGTTTGGATATGGATATATGCAAACAGGTTTAGTGCATTTCTTAAGGGACAGTCCAATTAGTTCACTCTGGTGATGCATATGTGAGGAGCATGCACCAAAACCACAGTACAGAAATCCATTAATCTCAATCTTAATTCTAGGAAGAGTTTCTGTGCAATTCTGCTCTGTCATGGTACGTCTATTAATGCACTGCACAAGTCTTTGTGTGCTCCGTAAGTTTTCCTCACAAACACTTGAGGCTGGAGGGTGATGGAAGTGCACAACTGCTGCCTTCACAGCAGAGACCTTCCCTGATGGGGAAAAATGCTGATACTAATGAACGAGGATCTAAGGAGTGCCAGGGCAGGCAGCCTGCTCTCTGTCCATTGGCTAGTAAGAATTGCACAGCACATGCCACAGGAGTCCATTTTCATGCTCATGAGTTACCAGATGGCCATTGGAATCAGCCAGCATATCTCCATGGCAGGCATGTCATGCCTGGTCAGCCTGGACACCCTTTCTGTGGGAGCAGCTGGCTTTGGAGACAAGAGCACAGCAATGGATGTTGTTTTACCTTGTCTCTAAAGTGTCTTTTGATGTGGTCTCCTACAGGACTCTCATTTGAAAGCTGAAGAAATGCAGGCTGTGTGAAGGAATGAGAAGATGAATTAGATGTTTGCGAAACTGTTGAACTCAAACTGGCTCAATCAATGGCTCAATGTCCAGGTGGCACAGTGTAGCAAAGAGTGTCCCAAGGTTAATACAAAGGTTCGGTGTTACTCAATATGTTCATGACTGAACTCAGGTGACAAGCTATAGGGCACCTTCAGCCATTTTGTGGATGATATTAAATTGTGTGTTGGGCAGGAAAAAGCTGTACCAGATGGTAGAGCAAAACAGAAAGACCTGAGGGTTGCGTCGGTGGAAGCCTCATGAGGTTCAATAAAATGTTCTTCAACTACCTAATGGATGGATGGCTATAGAAAAGATTAAATGTTCTTGTTGCTGCAAGTATGACAGTCAGTAGTCACAAATTTTGGCAAACTCTGGATATAAGAAAAGAGGCTCTTTACAGCAAGCATGTGCCAATGCCAGAACAGATGCCCAGAGCAGCTGAGTCATTGTCCATGGAGATGTGTGAAGCTCCTCTGCTGTACACAGCAACCTTCTCAATTGTGTGCCTTCACCTAACTTTGAGTTTGGCTGTGTGTTAAGAGGAATTGAAATAGATGATCTCCAGACATTCTTTCCGCACATATTTGTTATGACCTGAGCAGGCAGTAAGCAGAGTTCTCATCAGCTTACTTCTTACCTTTATTTTTGTGTCCTTTTTTCTTGGAGGTAGGAATTATACAGTGTAGGAAGAGCCTCTAGAATGTGTTCATTGTAGTTTCATGAAGTGACCAGTGCAGAAGGTGACATGGTAGCTTAAATGCCATTTGGTGCAAGTGGCCTAGAAAGGGACACATGATCCTATCTGCTGCTGGTCTTTTTTTCTCCAGCTAACATTACTCTCCTCAACCCACTTGGCATGTATCTAAGGCCCCTTGTAGAATTCCTCGTGCTCAAAATCCCCTCTGAGACACAAATGAAGCAAAAATGCTTGCTTGGCCATGATCTTGACCTCCTTACCTTGTTTTCCACCAGCACCTTCATACCCAGGCAATGTGATCTCCTGCTCACACGCTGTTTTCCAAGTAACATACACTGGGCGTGACATGCTGAGCAACACACAAACATCAATTTCACTTGTCAGGAAGTTCCTCTGACTTAACAGCTCATGCTGTTGACTCACTGGCGGGTTTTTAACCTGGAGCACCACGGCTATGGACGCGGTCTTAGTGGATGACAGTACCTCTGGCACACCTGAATGGCACTGTGCATGTGCTATGCCTTTCAGAGATATACAGGAAGTGTTCAATGGCTGCTACGCATTGCCTTGATTGAAGTGTGACACCCACATAGCAACTGGGGTGTTCAGTGTGTGGTAGGAACACAAACCACTCTGTTAATAATCCTTTTACAGCTGCAGAAACTGTTAAGGTATTTGTGTTAAGGTAAGGAAAAGTTCATGGAGAAAATCCTTGTAAATGGGTAATGGTTAGCTTCTGTCAGCATTGCTTATTCATGGGGGTTTCTTTGGTTGTTTAGTTGGGAGGGTGGGCAAGGGTCAGAGTCTGGAAACAAAGAGTGTATTTTTTTTAAGTAAGAAAAAATATGTTTGAGTTCTAAATCAAATCAGAATATTCTTAAGCTGCCCTGCTGCGAGTGCTTTCATGCAGCTCTTCTGGCAGCAAGTCAAACATTGTCACCACTTCTGTGCCTAGAATTTGCTATTTAGGCATGTGCCCAGGGATTTCTGGTGAAGACAGGCCGATATTAATGCAGCCGTGCAAACCCAAGTGAAAGTTCACCCAAACATGGGCAAACAACTCTGTAACAGAGACTTCCCAACCAGAACAAGTGCAGAGAGGCTAGAAAATAGTTGTGTTAGGGATCTGTGTCCTAGGCTGGTTCGTAGTTGTACAGAGGCTCTGTAATAATCCTTTCTGCTTTTCTACATCACACAGCCATTAGACAATACTCCTGAACTGACTCTGTTTTGATCATGAGTCCACCTTTAGGAAAGGGGAGGAGGAAGTAACCTGACCTGAATTTAAAAAGGCCCATTAAGGGAGAAGTCATCACAGCCCTCAGTAAAATATTTTAGTTTTAATTACCTTCTCAGATGATTACTTTCCATTATCATTACAGTTAAATATTTATTATTTATTGCTACTCTAAACTTTCTTCAAGCTTTTTCTGTTCAAACTTGAGATGCTTCAGTTCACTACAGCAAGGTGGTTAGATGTGATGTCTGTTCTGGCAGAGATGCGGGTGGGTAATCCTACACCTTACCAGAGCAATCACTAAAGCTGGAAAGAACTGGGTCTGACTTGTAGCAGTAGAGTTTCTGCCCTTCCTAATAGTCTTATGTATATCACCTCTCCTGTAGTCCTCCACGGAATAAAGCTTTGTTCCTGGCACACACTGGAAAAGCACTGTCAGCATTTTTACTTTTTTGACCTTGTATGTCAGTTTCATGATATATGGACTCAAGAGAAACAAACAAAAAAACCCCCCAAAAAAACCAAAACCAACCAACCAAACAAAAAAACCCAAACAAACAAAAAAAACCCACCAAAAAAGTAACTCATTGTTTTGTTTCTCAATTCTTGTTTCCAGAAATTTGCTTTAAGACTCAAATCAGGCTGACTGAGCCTGCAACAGAAGAGAGAGGCTACTAGGAGCTCTTTTATTCCTTCCTCATGTAAATTTAACCCCCTGGCACAGCGTCCAGAAGACATTTATTTTTACAGCTGTGTAGCAGCAATTTGTATCTTTCTGTAAATCACCTGCATTTATTCACACTTAATGGCATTGTTGCTTGTTGACATTGACCTGACCAACCAGAGATGTGAGGATTAGGTTTCCAGACTCTGTGAGTCTTTTTCTTAGTGGCCAGTTTGAATTTCAGTCTTAAGTGAGCCAGTTGACTGCTTACTGAGATATGGCACACCTGGGAACTAATTAGTCTTGAATTAGTCTTGAAAGTCATCAATGACACCTGCCTGCATTACTCTACCTGGTTAGCTGGCATTGACTCTGTGGTACGTAGAATCTGCTGACTTTATTGAAGAATGGGCTTGCTGCCCTGACTAGGAAAATAAGGAAGCTGAAAGACACCATCTAAATAATGTTTATAGAGGATCTGAGCCAAGCAGTCTGGAGAGAAGAGACTGCTAGAAGAAACAACAGTGGTGTGGAGCCTGCTGATTACTAGTGTGTATGTATGCAGAGAGAATAAAGACAGTCTATGTAGACTGTGCATCATGCACAAGCTGCTTGAGAGCAGTCTAGAAAAAGGCTTATTCATGTGATAACATGTAAATTAATGGTCAGACTTAGTGATTGGCTGTGGCTACTCCGTTATCAGTGCTTTATAGCGACAACCATGTAAAATATATCTTCCTATAGCTCTTAAAAGTAGGTACAGCATTTCTGTGACTGAGAAACAACAAAGTCTTTGCTTCTCTAGTTCCACGTGTAGAAGAATGAGCTTCATGTACAAGCTTCATGTACACTTGAAAGTCATCTGGTTCTGCATGATCCTGCTAGCTGTTCGGAGTAAATTGTGTTGGAAACTTTAATGGCTGTAAGAGAACTTATTCTAAATATCTTACAGAGATATTCTTAATGTGTTTTTAGTCATTCTAATCACTGCTGCATTCATAAAGATATATTTTGAATCAAATTATGACAAACTTCGTACGCCTGTTTTTGTACTCTGCATTTCTGGAAGGTTTGCTTGCATGCTAGCTGACACACTGCAATTGCCATTAGTCACAGAATGTTTTTTTCCCTTCTTGTCTTGCTTCTTTCTAAATAATTAGTTTTAATGGGGGAGATGGTGATTATTGCACAGGTATTCACTTTCCATTGCTCTTCTCTTGCTCCCAGAGTGATTCACAAATTACCTCTCCAGCACTTTGCTTGCACAGTCCTTTTGCTAGGCAGAGCTACTTTCAGATATTTCATGTAAGGGCTGATCTAATTCTTTGAGATTTTACCACTGGCTTCCATAAAATCTGAATCTGTCTTAAAACTGATCAGTTCTTGGCTGGATAATACTCAATGAATCTGGATGAAGACCTTGAATAAGGATAAAGGATTATCTTTTTTGCATCTGAGACAGCCTACGTGAAAGTAACCTTATCTTCAGCAGCCAAATCCCTAAAGTGATCTCGTTCTCCTCAGTAATTAATGCATGAATCAGGGGACATAAGGTAAAAGAAAATTAAAAAATAAATTAGACAAAGTAAACCTTTTGTCGTTTACTTCTATTCTCCCTTTTTTCTGATCCGGCAGCTGAATTCAGTATTTTCGACTTGGAATTGTCTCCACTTAGAATCTTGCTTATTTCTTCAAAGCTAAATGATATTTGACAAGACATCCTAGCCATTCGAAAGTGCCTATTACGTTTCATGTCCTCATGCCACTGCTGTTGTGAAAGCTTTAAGCTGCTTGCTGTCTCCAGTCTCTCCTCCAGAGACTGTAGCCTCTCTCACCTTTTGGATTCTCTTACCCTTTACCTCATTCTTCTCCTCAGCTTCTCACCAGACGATGTGGAAAACATCACTTGCAACTGTCACATAACAGAGCATTACCCTTCCTGTTTGCCCCTTCACATCCAGATCTTGTTAATGTGCTGCCAGAGCCACTGACTTCTATTTTCTTCTAATTCTACTTTAGGTCACCTCAAATCTGGTTTTGTCCTCTATCTAACGTGTTTTGCATTTATGTATTGTCATCTATGGAAGCTTTGTGACCATTGCCTCGTGATTCTCCTTTCCTGAAGATCCTAATCCATTCCATCTTGGGGTAGAAGGATGCTATCCCTCAGAGCTTTCCTCTCTGGTGCCACTCTGAGCCATGTCAGCCCCAAACACAACTGCAGCAATTATTTTTTTTCTTCCTACAGCTAAAATAAGTTATGATGCATCCTTCTCACAATCCTTGGGGGCTACTTAGCCATGGGCAAAAGGCTGGATCTTTTCACACGTGATCAAAACCATCCATATCACTCTACTTCTTGTTACTCAGACCTGTAATCTTGGTTTACTATGGTTTTGCCCTAATGCTCTGGCTTTGCCTAAATATTTCTATTCCTGCATCCACTGCTTTTTTTCCAGATGAAATTTTATGTCTCTTCACACTCTGTATTATTTTCTGAGTCTCAGCCATGATGCTCCCACATGACTCGAAAATGGCTGCTCTCTACCTCTGTTCTCTTTTCTGATGGTTACCATTCACTAATCAGTTGTTCAGTCCTTCAAGGGATGGATCCTTTCCTGTTAACTCTCTTAATCCTTCTGGTCCTCTCGTGCCTTATTTCTGTATAAGCAGAAACCTCCTGCAGATTCCTCTATAGCCTGTCATTTTGCCTTCTGAGCTAATGGGTGGCCCTCTTGGTGAAGGTCACTTCTGCTGTGGAAAAGATGGTCACACCACCACCCTCTCTGATCCATGGCAGTGGAGGCAGGTAGTCTTGTGTGTGACCTGGTAGCTCAGTGTGGGCAGATGTGTGCAACCACACCTCCTGGCCGGGAGACACCATCCCCACGCTGCCATTTCTGCTGTCCCACTCCCATACAACCTCTCTCTTCTTCTTGACTTTGGCATCCTCCTTGTGCTGCAGGAGAGTCACAGCACACAGGCTTTCATTCCTGGGGCAGAAAACATCCAGTTTACCTTCTTGCTGAGATGCATGAAGCCAACTCCCTCTCCAAGACCCCCAGAGTCCATCCAGTGGTGGTTCCTGAGCACGTGTTTCCACAGCACAGTCCACTGAGTGGAAAAGCTGCAGGCTCTGACTCAGAAACAGCAATGCCCTGATTTGAACAGACTGATTAAATTCACCCCCTCAGCCACACCCTGCAGAACAGGATGGCTGACCTTTCTGCTGAAGCAGGCTGTTCTGCTATGGCGACCCAAAATCAGCGTTCAATCAAAATATGAAGAAAACACTACACTCTTTTTCCAATACTTACCCCTGCCAAAAAGAAATTTAAAAAAAAAAAAAAAAAAGACAAACACTCTTTGTTTAGGAAGGTGGTAGAAACTTGTCTGCTCTTGACTGGTAAAGAACAATAGATGCATTATTGTTTTGCTATGCTCTCATATTCTCTCCTAATTTTATCTTTCAACCTGCCTACATGT
The DNA here is from genome assembly GCA_013399775.1 of Semnornis frantzii. Lineage (NCBI taxonomy): Eukaryota > Metazoa > Chordata > Aves > Piciformes > Ramphastidae > Semnornis > Semnornis frantzii. The sequence continues at coordinate 32,941 of VWYK01051175.1, read as the reverse complement.
TTTGTAGGTTGCTAAACTTTTAGGGCCAGGGATGTCATTGGGAGGTTTTTAATGCTTGAGCTGGTGATAGCAGTGAGGCTCAGGGTGACAGATGCTCTTTGAGGGGCTGACACAGAACACTTTACCTGCAGTCACTTTTTAATTGAAATCAGATTGCTGCAGCACAGACTGCCAGAGTTATTCCTTGAGTAGGGTCCTGAAGATAGCAATCAGTAGTTTCCAAGGGAAATAAGACATTGCCGTGCTCTCCATGTGTAGGAACATGATCTCTTTTCTGCCTTAACACCGTTCTTCCCATCTGACCCACATCTAGTTTGTGAGCATAACGTTTGCAAGTTTCATGAAAATGTGTCATCGGCTGACTCACACTAAAGAAGTGATCAAAACAGGGCAAGAAAAATTCTGGCAGGCAAAACAGTACCTTACACGTGCATCTGATGTTGTTTGCCTTTTTCTTGTTGGATTGCAACCGACTGACAATTGTAAAGTAGGGGGAGAAACTGATGTCTGACATTCAGCTATGCCTTTGGTGAATCCCAGGCAGCACTCCCAAAACAAAAGCCCCTACGCCGCTGTTAATTAGGGTAGCACCTGGGCTTCAGCACAACCGTGGGAAGTACACCACCAGGATATCTTCCAGTCTCCTAGAAAAGATTTTCCTGAGCACAGTCTTGGAGAACTTGTTGGTCTACAGTGTTATGCCAACATTGTAAAACTATAGAGGAATCCCTTCTGAAATGGTGCAAGAGGCTACATTTCAATTGAATTTCCTGTTAATATTAGCAGGTCAAAACTGAGACATCTCTCAGTGAAAAAATGCTATGTGAAAAGAGACATCTAAGAAGATAATGAAGTCCTAGGAGGACCAGGAGAGAGCATACCCTGAGAAATGCTGATCACCATCCACATTCCCAATGCAGCCCATTTCCCTGAAAAATGTTTGCGCAGCATTGCAGAAACAGGAGAAGCCCCTGGGTACTAATACATGGAGATGCCACCTGCTGTGTCCACCATCTGGCTGGACAAACACCCATGTGAGTGACTGGCCCCAGAAGGGATTTGGAATGCCACCAACTACAGTGTGCTATGCTCCTTTTTAAAAATTAGCTCAGTAGCAGATGCCAGAAAGGTCCCTTGCCATGCTGTGTACATCTTGCTGACCCTTAGGATGCCCTGGTACAATGTGAGCCTGGACAATGGCACTTTCCACCCATGGAGGGTAAATATCCAGGCTGTTATCTTTCAGCGTGATACAGGCACTACTGCGTTCAAGCACATAAAGCAATTCAGAGGAGTGCAAAGTAGGGCTTTGCCAAGCCATAGGGATTACAGCACAGGTGTAAACTGGCCCAATTTCACCAGGGATTTGCTTGCAGAATGCCCTCACACTTGATAGGCAAACTGACTCCACGCATCCTAAGGTAGTTGCAGATCAACACCCAAGAAGAGGACATCCCACCCCAGTCCTGTGCCTGTCAAGAGCCCTGACAGTATCAGCAACAGAGAGAAGGAGATCTTGCTATTTATTTCTTCAGGCATGTGAACCAGCAAAATGGAAAATATATGTGATATTCTGAAAATCCAAGCTGATGCTTACTGAATGAGACTGAAAAATTCCCCAACAATGCTTGCAAATAGCAAAAGAATTTATATGGAAAGAGACTTCCTTCGGATGAGCTAAGTGTGTCCGTGGCTGCATGTGCCAGGATGGCGGCTACTCTCCGGTACAGTGGGTGCTGCTGCTGGTATCTGCCCCCCCTGTAACCTTCCAATTAGGAAACAGGTACTGTCAGGAATATTCAGAACTGGCCTGTGCTGACTGGGGAGGGAGGCCCCAAAGCGATGTAGAGAATTACCAAATTAGACATTTATTCACGTGTATAAAGTGTCCCAGACAAACTGGGGCACCCTGCATCTGGTTTCACGCAGGATTCTTATATACTTCAAACATTCAGGTACAACACAATTTGACCAATAACTAACACCCACGTTAACAATTTCTAATCACAGTAAAACTTTGCAAACTAACAATATTTTTACATCACTGTCGCTATTTGTCTATTGGTCTAAACTTCCCTAGAGTCAGCCTCCCTAGAGTTACTTATTGAGAAGGCTTAGGCAATGCTGGGAGGGTTTCAAAGACATGTTAGAGAGGAGCAGGATGCTGGTGGTGCCTTGGTTGTCATTTACGGACAGCTCCAGGGCTTAGCTTTCCTTTAGTTTTTGTTTGTTTGGTTGGTTGGTTGTGTTTTTAAGTATGAACAATACCAATCCAGTATAATTTCACTACCTTATTATATTATAGTGTATAACTTGAACTAATCTATATATAAATTAAGTTAATACATGTTTGTGCTATAAAGACTGATATAATAGGGAAGGGGATTTTCTTAACAGCGCTTATCTCTGAGTGAGGGGACACTTGCTCTGCATGGCAGCAATTGGAGAGGAATCCAGTAACACACTTCAATCATCTCCTTTTGCATTATAGGATGTGTTAATGATTTGTTTGACGATTATTAAGATGTTTAATCTTCCAGTCAGTCTATGCAGGATGTAGTTAAGAATAATTCTTTTGTACATGATGCATGTGTGTGATGCTGAAAAGATCTGTCCCCCTGCCTGTGTTGTTGCAAGGGAGCACATGAACCTCTGAAAAACAGTCCTAGCTCCTGCAATTCACAGTAGATGGATTAACATATCACATGTCTTGTAGGAGAAAAAATAATCTTCATTATGTTTAAGATCAATGGATTTTATCTAGCACCTTTTTCATCACTGGCACTACCATGCAACTTTCTTATAAAAATGATACTTCTGACAAATACTTTTAAAAAAAAAAAAAAAAATCTGCTATTTCATCTGAGGCAAATTTATTAAGCTGACAGAGACTTTTGTAGTAGTGATCATACAGTGACCTTTTGTTTTCAAAGCTTATAATAAATGAGACAGTGATTAGAGAAGGTGAAAAGCAGCTGAGTGCTGGCTGGAAGGAGTGTGTTCTGTGCTCTGGCATGGGGTTTTCTTGGTGCCATAATGTGAGGCACTTGTGTTATGCTTTGGGAATGAGATCTCTAAATGCAGAGCTGTCACTTGGAGAGTGCTCAAGCTGAAGTCCAAACTGAGACTGAAGTCTCAGCACCTCCGTCCACCTGCAGCTCAAACAAAGGAGGCTGTATTTCTGACCTAATTTGCATATCTGAAAAATCCTATTCTAAAATCTAATTTGCTAAATTGAGTGTCCCATGTTAGTGGCCACTTTAGACTTAATTTACCTGTACCTCAAATGCCCAGCTGTTAAAGGGAGCACTGTTATTATTTTTTCCCCATTCTCTTGTTGAAAATGTAAATCTGTGCATATTTGTGGAGTATTGTACTCTGAATTTTATAAAAAAGCACATGGGACAATTTCTAATTCTATTTCTTTAAGCAAGGTACAACTTATACAAATTAAAGGTGCAGGGGGACTGCACAGCAACCAGGAAGAACATACTATTTGGATGCCTACCAAGTATCTTCTTTCCTGTGGCATGCATCCTGTAGAGAAAATAATATGTGATTAATTTAAATCGTATCAGGTTAATGCTTGAAGGAGACATTAAATAAGCATATACAGCCTTAATTATGTTACATCTTAATTTCTGTGCCTTTGACTTTACAACTTCTGTAACATTTTAGCACGTTACACATGTGTATACCTGTGCACTGATTATATCCTAATTAACTTATTCCAGGACAATAAAATACAGATTTCCTCTATAAGATCATCAAAACAAACTGAAATTTAACACTTCAAACTAGCTTGGAGTAGAAAAGTGTTAAAGGAATTACAAATGCCTTTCAAATATGTAAGTGCTGTTCGAATTTGCTTCATCTCCTCCTTTCCCCTTCAAACTTCAAGTAAAATTCTACCCAGGGGAGAACCTTGGGAAAGCTAGGCCTCCAGAAAAGGTGGAAAATTAGCCTACAAACTTAAAGGAAACCTCGTGTCAACTTTGAAGCCTGTAACAGTGACTCAGTGGAGCAAGCACCTGTAATTCTCCCCTTGGAAAGCAGATGAACTTCTGCATATTGCCTGAGAGAGTGTGACAAAGCCACTCCTAAGTGGAAGCATACTATTAACAGGAAAATAATACAGCTAACGGGGAGCATTTCTAACAACCTGCCACATAGTGGCTAATTTTGGGTGATGGGGTGTTTTTTTTTAAGATGATGAAGCCAGACAGATGAAATTTTGCCATGGTTTTTGGTGAGTACAAGAGGAGGTCTCTCATCTTCTGTGGTAGGCAACATTTCAATCCTATGCAGTAACTACAGCTTTTTCTCTAATAACATTTAGAAATCCACTTTTGTATTTCAGTTGGTTTTCAGATCCCTCATGAAGAATCTCTTTTCCTTTGAGGTTGTTATGATCAACTGATCATAGTTCATCCAACAAGAAGCCATAAACCATGCAATCATGTCACGTGCCACCTGTACCAACTGGACTTCTTGGCAGGAGTCTCCTGTGTCACGTTCTCTAAGGTAGGCATAATACTGATAATTTCTGTGAGAATCATGATTTTCTGAAGTAAGATCATTAATAATTATGCTTTAGTTTCCTTCCCTCTGTTTCTTAGGCTATCATTCTTTCCTGCAATGTATTAATACTTTGGGGTGGTTCAAGGGGTGAGCCCACATTTTCATCATCCATCCAAGATCCATGGCTTTGTTAATTCTTACCAGTGTTGCAAAAGGGAGCTGCATCAAAGTGCTTGCTGCTCAGATAAAGGAATGGCAGACACAAGTGTAGTGTAATGCCATGGCCACGCATACAAATGAACTATGTTCTGGACCAAGAAGACTTGTGAAAGAACATGGCCCCCAAAATAGGCATTGAGAAGAGTGACGCAGGTGTGCTCAGACATTGGTGGCAAGTAATTCTGTACATGGGAGGAAGGACAAACATAGCACGCTGAGTCAGTTTGAACAGCAGCAAGGTAATACTGTTCCCTTGCAAATAGATGTCTTGAAAAAATAGAGGCTGCATGCCAAGAGGCTATTGATCATGTTGCTAAATAAAGTAGTAACCTCAGTCCATAGAAGGATCTTTTAGACGCACCTGCTAAGCACTGATGAGAAAACGACCGCAGCCATCCCAGCATGCCAGCTTGGTGTGACACAAGCACAGCAGCAAATGAAGGGTCTGACTGGCCGTGTCCAATACCACCACCTGAGCTGGTGTCCACTGAACTGCCCATTCAGAAGGGACAGCTGGAGCTGAAGGGCCATCATGCAGCAATTCCAAGATGTATGGGGGAAAGTGGTGTGGCAGGATGGATTTACTTGCTCTCTCTTTTGACAGGAAAGCAAGGAGGGTTGCTTGGGACTCCCTAGCCAAAGAGCCTAATAACTGCAGAAGCAGAACAGGAAAAATTGGCAAAAAAGCTGCTCCTCCTTGTCAGGGTTTCAGGAACCAGGGTATGACACTGAGGGACGGCTTAAGCACCAAGTCCACATTTTCATCAGCTGTCCAGAATCATATGGCTTGTCCTTGCTGTGGCAGAGCAGAACTAGCTGCATTGTTTTTGTCCTCTATGTTATGAATCATGTCTCCAGAGGACTTTGATAAAAAGGTAATGGGATTCAATCCCATCCCAATTCCAAGGGAAAACATCAAGAAAGAGAATGATGAAATAGGATGCTGAAGTCAGCTTCCAGATACAAAGTTTGAGATTAAAACAATGGTGTAAATCTTGGATCGGTAAACGTCATTCAAAGAAGAATTATTAGAAACTTCAATAGTACAAAATGAATCATGGAATCATGGAATAGTTTGGGTTGGAAGGGTTCTTTAAAGTTCATCTAGTCCAATGCCCTTGCAGAGGCACAAATGGCACAGAGCTGCATCCAACCTGCCCCCAAATGTTTCCAGGGATGGGGCTTCTACCATTTCTTTGGGCAACCTGTTCCAGTGTTTCACTACCCTCACTGTAAAATGATTCTTCCTTATATCTAGTCTGAATTTACTCCTTTTCACTTGGAAACCATTACTCTTTGCCCTGTTGCATCAGACCCTGCTAAAAGGACTGTCCCCATCTTATACCCTTCCTCTAGGTACTGAAACCACGATAAGGTCTCCCTGGAGCCTTTTCTTCTCCAAGATGAACAATCCCCAGATCTCTTAGCCTTTTTTTCTTAGGAGAAGTGCTCCAGCCCTGTGACCAGAGGTCCCTCCTCAGGAGCCATTTCAACAGGTGAAATGGGAAAGTCATCCAATAACTTAATGTATGCACGCTATTTTGCAAAGCAGTTCTAATTCTATGGCCATCATCCACCTGCTTCTTTATTTGTCTAAATATCCCCAGACTATGTCTTGCTACAATTATTTATCTATGATGCTAAATCAGAGGCAGGTTTCTCAAAGGTGTCAAGAATGGCTAGGATGCTGGTGTGTGCTGGTTTGAGTTAATTGGAATATTTTTAATAGAGAAAATTATACTGTAGGCTGTGAAGGTAAAACCATGGTGATGTCTACTTCGCTCAGAGGCTTGCTGCAATGTTTAGGTATAAGAAAAACAAAACAAGAAGATAAGAGAGTCTCTCGAGCTGGCAGTCTGGGTCACGACTTGCTTGCTGCTTGGGTCTTGGGCTAGCAGCTCTGGTTTCTCCTCTCTGTTGAATAACTTCACTAACCACTTTTCTTCTAATCCTCCCCAGCCGATCCTCCTTGCGTGTAAGCCAAACCTTGGGGTAAGGTGTGGAGGTGAGGAGAAGGTGGAAGGGTGGTTGGGAGCCCCTCCTGGGGTCTCTGATTTCTAGGAGGGGTGTTGTGTGTCTGTATTACCTTAAACTTGTATATTTCTGTAAATATTCCTGTATATACTGTATATATTTGCTTGTATATTGTGCTAAGCTGTAAATATAGCTTCGTCTCTTAACTTCCAGCCGGCTGAGTATTAGTCTGGGTCATTTTAAAGTGTGGGGGGGCGGGGAACTCCCAAACTGTCACACTGGTGTTAGCTCAGTAGTCCTCGGTCACACTTGATCGTTTGTGGACGGCCTTGAAATTCTGAGAAACAAAGGTCTGTAACTCCAGGACGGGGGCTGTTTCGCTTCTCTTTGTCATGAGCTGGGGTCCTTTGTTCATGCCTACTTCACCATGAATACTGATACTATATGTATCTTAAGAAAATAAATACAATTTCATACTATAAAGACTAATTGGTGCAATACATAAACTCCACATAATGCGGGCTAAAAGGCTATGATTTGGGGGCTTAATGTCTATTGGGAGAGAGACAGAAACCCAAATATCACCACTGCCCAGCTACAGTCCAAAAAGCATCTGGACACAGGTACCTCCTCATTCACCTGGCAGGCTGTCTGCTCCTATGAATGTTTACAGTTGTGCCTAAAATAAAAGTTGCCTAATATTTTAATTTTTCCCACTCCTGTTATTCCTGCGGAGCAAGTTGGATTCCCTTCTGACTCACGCATGATTAACTAACTTCCAGCTGCATTATCTTTATTGCTGCACAAGCCAGCGCTCAGCACGACTCGCGGATCCCACGCTGAGCTGGCAAGGCTGCCACTCACAGAAAAGGGTTTTTTTCCCCGACAGTTGTAGAGTTTAGTAATTTTCTTTTTTAATTATTATTACTTTTATTTTTAAAGAGAGCGCACATGTGTGATTTCCCCAGAACCAGAGAAATACAACCAAACAAACAATAACCCATAAGACGCCCCCGCCCCGCCCCGAGCGATGTTTCTCGCCCCACGCGGAGGGGCTGCGCCCGGCAACCGGGCGGGGATAAGGGCAGGGAGTTCGGCGCCGAGAGGGTCTCGGCTCCAGCGGCGGCAGCAGCCACACAAGGGTCTCGGTAGCGAGGAGGAGAAGCAGGGGGGGACGGGCAACCCCGGTAAGGAAGATGTTAATGCCGGGCACTAGGAAACGGGAAGGAAGAGGCTGAACTCAGCAGGAGCCACACAGCGGAAACACACACACCCCC
>VWYK01051175.1:0-19462 GCA_013399775.1 Semnornis frantzii | reverse complement strand
TACAACTACTGAAAGGAGATCATAGTGAAGTGGGTACCAGTGTCTTCTCCAAAATTACTAGAAATAGGATGAAAGGAAATGGCCTGAAATTGTGCCAGGGAAGGTTTAGACTGGATAATAGGAAAAATTTCTGTGCTGAAAGAGTGGTTAGGCATTGGAATAGGCTGCCCAGAGTGGTGATGAAATCACTGTGCCTGGAGTGTTCAAAAAACGTGTAGAAATGTCACTCTGGGACGTGGCTTAGTGGCCATGGTGGTATTAGGTTGACAGTTGGACTTCATCTTGTAGATCTTTTCCAACCGAAACAATTCTATTATTCTACTGAGACATCCTGTGCCTTTCCTGTAAATAAGCCTGAAGATACTTGCTCAGATTTAAAGCCCAGTGGTGCAGTCCTCTGGCTCCTGTTGCTGTCTTTGTAATGGTTCTGGTTCCTGAGCTGTGTCAGCAGCTGTAAGTCAGGCATTCTGTAAATGTTGCAGTTCTTCTAGGAAAGAGTTGTGCATCTGCTGCACCCACCTGACCCTAACTCAGAGTTTTTCAGGTGGGGAGGGACAGCCGTACCTCAACTCCTGTGGCACAGTGAAGCAGGTGTTCACTTGCCTGCTATGTGCTGTGTAATCTTGGCTGGGGCCCAGCATAGTGGTACAGGTTGTATCTGGACACTGGCATGTTAGGATACTTTGCTTCTGTATAAGACATGTTTGCATCTGCCTGCAATGACACACTGCTGCAGTGTCCCTTTGGAGTCAGCAAAGCCTGAGGAGCATCACTGTCCCTGGAGAACAGTAAAAACTGCAGCAATTCCTTGGCGTGGTTGTGTTTGCTTCTGGTGTGATGGGGCTTTTTCTGAGCAGAAACAGGTTTCCCATGGGAGGAGGATGCATGTAGCTGCTCAAGTATTTTAAATCCTCCCCACGGGCTTCAGAAGAAGTTTGTTGGGAGATAAGCTCAAAAAGAGTTTTACAAACAGTGGCATTAAGGATGCATAGATGTGCAAAGGGGGCCTTTTCTTCCCAAGCTGTCTCTGTGGATCTGTTTTCAGTGAGTAAGGAATGGTGTGAGAAGGGCCGAAGAGAGGAGATGAGTTTGCACTGAGCTTGACATAGTGTCAGAGGTAGTATGCTTGCAGGGAGACGGTGCTGTCTCGGTGCTGGAGATTGTCCATCTCACATCTGCTGGGATGGAGAAGCCATATGCTGACCCCCAACCCGCAGGGTGATGTTTGGAGCATTGCTAAAACAATGTAAAAACTTGCCTGAGCTTTGGTAGAAGGGTGAGGATCTGCCTCTCTTAGCCAGACTTTCTAGAAAGAGGTTTCTCCCTTCTCATCCCTGTGGAGGCTCACCATAAATTGGCCTGATACAAAAGAAAACAATGTCACCACTCAGCACTAATTTATTTTGTGGTCAAGCAATTCATGGAAATTTATTTGGCACCTTCCAAAGTGTCCATAAGAATTGAATTAAGAGGGCAGGCAGGCCAGGAAGCAGTAGAAAAGAGCTGTAAAGGGAGCATAGGACGTGCAATGATGAGGTCCCAGGCCAAAATATGTTTATTCACAAATAGATGGAGCCTCTTAGGACAGTGTCAGTGGTGGTTCCTGTCCCCCAGTCTTGCTTACTAGACTTACAGGTAAGTGTGCTGGGGCTTGAGCTACTCAGGTTCACCATACTCTCATCATCCTCCCATGCCAAGCATTGAGTTTGCATGGTGAGGAACTTCATGTTGCCTTTCCGTTTGTGAGTTTGTGGTCACTGCTTTGGTGGGGTACAAGTGGGATGACTTAAACTCTATATAGAGTATCCGCAAACTGTGGTGGCCTTCTTCCCTACCCTGTCTCTGGTCTGCATAAACAGTGTCTGTGGATACAAACTCAGTTAGACTACTCCCGATGCCCTATGTAGATAGTTGATGTGTATGTTTGGCTTTTCCTTCCCTCCTGCTTTCGCTTCACATGGGTAGCTCTCAAATAGATAAAAGAAACCAAGCATTCTTGGGAGTTAAAGCTACAGTAGCTGGGGCATTTCCCTTCCAAACTTGCCTCTGAATTGTTTCATATAAGAGGGAAAATGATCAGAATTTCTTGGAGTGGTGTGACATCTCCTGTTGTTGCTATCCTACTGCAGACTTGGTTGAAGGTTTTCCGTGTTAGTCATAGGTGAGGTTCAAAAGCAGCAAAGCCACCCTGTCTGCAAAGGGAAGCCAGGAATCTGTGCTTAAATTTTCATAAAGGAGTCTTATTAATTCTGCTGCTGTTTTCTAAGGACTCATGCTCATTAGTGATGCACTTGTGCAGAAGTCACGTTGTTTAAAGAAAACTGCCAGGGAGCATCCGCATACACCTGTATGTGAGTTGTATGTGTTGCGTACATGTCAATGTTCTCTTCTTTTGTACGTTGTTTCTAGAAGATTACTATTGGAAGATAAGGTCAGTTGCCCTTTTGGAGTGTAGTGAAAATGAGAGTGACCCAGTCTTACTTCCTTATGGGGTCTTGGGAATGCTTTCTGTTTTCCAGTAGCAAAGATGTCTTTGCCGTTGTACCAGCCATTAAAAAACAAACCAACAAACAAAAAAAACACACAAAACCCCCAAACAAACCCAAACCCATGATGCTAGACATCTGTCATGACTCCTGGAACTGCAAATGGTTCAGTCATTTTAATAATTTATCGGAAGAATATTTGATTTTGTAGCTCCTAAAGGAAATCATGACTTTCCAGTGGAGAATGAGAAGAAGTCTTTCTAAAATTACATGCCACAAAAACTAGTGAATGCTTGCTGCATGGTGGATTTGTGCTAAAAAAAGAACTCTGTAAAACTCCCTCTTAGAGTCTGCCTAAAACCTGTTTGTTCTGTTTTATGGGGTGAGAAAAATGTGTAGAAGTAGGAGTCAAGGCTAGAGACTGTTGGCAGTAGTCTGAGTGTTATTTTTAAGCTTAAAATGTTTTGCAGACTTCTGTCCCTCAGCCCCCTCCCTTTTTTAGTGAAGTGGTGCTTGAAAATAGTAGTAAATACTTCATATATGACACCACTGAAAATGTGTCAAGTGCTTTGGAAGAGAAGCTTGTATTACTCCTGATTTGTAAAGAGCTTGCAGTGGAAAACTTAGATTCTGTAGCCGGATCTCTGGAAGTTTTGAAGAGGATCTGCTGAAAGCAGGGGTTTTGCAGGGCTGCAAGATGAGGACAGTGTTGGACAAGAGGCTTATCCATTATGGGCATTAAGGGGAGAAGGCATAGTGCTGTACAGCAGACAGATTTTGAAGTAGTTAGCATGGCACATGTAGCTTAGTTCTGTACTGCTTAGGATAGGGTGACACTTCCCCCTACCCCTGCAGGTATGTAACCCAGCTGTAATTTCCTATAAATAATTGAACTACTTTAGCAGTCCCAGAGAACGAGCTCTACCTATGTATAAGAAAGTGAAGAATTTTTGAAGTATCTTCAAACAGCATATTCCCTTTCTTTTCTTGTGAAGCATATCAGGATGTCTTTTGCTTTTAGAAGACATTTATAGAACTGATTTGTGCTTCCTCATCCTAAAAGCTGTAGAGAGCTGAAGAGTAACTGATAGAAATGTGGTTTATGTAGTCGTCATGACAAATATGGCACCTGGGTCACTGGTAAAATGTTACTATGGCAGAATATTTGACTGTGAAATGATCATGTTAACTATGATCATGGCAGAACTGCTTGGCTGGCTCCACCTGGCTGCGAAGGGAGGCTTAGGAGGCTTTGAAGTCTCTTTGCAATCATGGGTTCATGTGCACCTAGCACATCTCTCCATGTTTCTTTGGAGAGTGCTTTGAAGTTTGGGCAAGGGGCTGACCTCATGGGGTGTTTTGGGTTTTTGAAGCTTGCTTGTTATATCTTCGTACTTAAGTCTGTAGGCACCTTGATTTGGGGCAGTCACTGTACCTGCTGTTTAACAGCATACTTCAGCTCTGACTGAGGCTTTAGTAAGAAACCTTACCTAAACTCTAAACTAAATGCTGGAAAAATTAGTGAGCATTACAAGTGAGGCACATTTGTGTACTTAATAGTTTTACTATACCGGTGCCAAGCAGCTATGGATGGACTTTGATGTATGTCACCTGAAGCAGTGCCCGAGTGTCCAAAGGGTAAAGTGGGAAGCGAAAATATTGGGAGGATTCATGGTGTTTTATATGGAAAGGGTAGCATGCATATACAAAGTATTGGAAGATTAGAATTTGGACCGGACTTAGATATGATCTAATTACACTTAGCTGTATACTGGGATGTTCTTGAATTGAGCACTTCTACTGTACTGTGTAGTTCATCACTCAGTGGGTTTGTAAAGGTGGTTGTCACTGGCTTTGCAGTTGGCGGAAATGCAACTAAACTGTAGGTTGACATAACTGGTTTTGGCATGAGACCAAGTGTGCATCTGCCTCATGAGGCTAGAGGTGCAACGCAAAAGCAAGGGCTCAAAGTTAGCCGCACCTTTTTTGTTACAGCTCTTACTCGAGGTAGTATATAACATCCCTTTCAGTGTTTCTTTGAAGTAATGAGGGGAGTAGTGATTAGCTGTGCTTAGCAGTGATGACAGTCCAGCTTTGTCAGGTAGCAGCTCCAACGTATGGAGCTTCCTAGCTGACAACTTAGTGAATCTGGAATAAAACTGCTGGGAATCCTAAATATTTTGTCCAGCTCTCACAAAAACCTGTGTTCTTAAGTCAGGGCTTTTGAACAGCAAAATACCAAGGCCCAGAGAGAAGTTAGTTCAGTCTTAAAATTGTATGTTCTTAAGAATAATCCCCCTGATCTGGTGCCAGTGTGTTTTCTTTCAGTCAAAGTGAATAGTACAAGGCAATTTCTTGACGTCCCGCAGATCAGAGAGCACCTAGTTAAGCTTGCTGCAATGCAGAGTGGCAAGTAGGTGAATGTTCTCTATCTTTGGGTGTGAAGGCAAGGGGAGCGTTACGGATTCAGTTCTGCTAGTGAAGTGGTGGCTTCAGTTTGTCCACTCCAGTTTAAATAGGCTGCCTCTGCTTCTCTGCCTTTTTTCCTTAATTTGCTTTGTGCTTAGATTGCGTATAGAGATGAAATCCCAGTCAGGTATGTATCACCTCTAGCTTCTTGTGCAAACAAGACATTCTGGGGCTCTGTGGTCGTGTCTGAATCAGCTTCTTTGTGGAGGCAATAGGAGAGAAAACTTCAGCAATGGGCAGTTTTTGTGAAGGAAGAAAACCAAAGAAAACCCATTTAATATGTACGTGAAGATAAAATAAAACAAATAGAGCTTGATGGCAGATAGATTCTATTAGGGGAGGTGATGTGCTTTATTACACTGTCTGCAGACAATGTGTTTGTGGGTGAGGAAGGAGCACAAACCAGCTGCTGCATGGTGGTACAACCTGGGAGCAGAGGAGTGATAGTGCCTCACCCTCCTCCTTGCTACAGCCTGTTTCAAGAGCTGCTAAACTCTGCTGCTGTATCTGCCAGCATTGATCACCTGGTGGAAACAGGTGCTGTGTTTGCTTGCAGAGTGCTGTTAGCAGGTGCTTGCTTGGTTGTCATAGTGGAGGAGTGCTTTGTTGCAGGAGTGGGCTTATGCAGGAAGAGTTGTGTTTTTCCTTGCATCCTCTGTGCACTAAAACTTCTTGCGTGCTTCCTCTGGAGTCTAAGGTTACTTCTAAAGACTGCCAGTGATGTAAATGCAAGGAGGAAAAGCCATGATAGTCTAAATTTTGTTTTATTTTTTAAATCTGGTTATGAATCCAGGTAAGGTGTCCTGATAACTGAGAACACTCGGACTTGCTGATTGCAACTACACCATCATGCTGGGGTTTTTTGTTTAGGATAGAATCAATTATCATCATAGTGGCTAGTATGTGGCTGTGTTTTGGATTTGTGTTCAAAACAAGTGATAACACAAGAATGTTTTCCTTATTGCTGAGCAGTGCTTACACAGTCAAAGCCTTTTCTGCTTCTAATGGCTGCCTGATAATGGGAAGAAGTGAATTAATTCCTTGTTTTGCTTGTGTGCAAGGCTTTTACCTATTGAGCTGTCTTTATTTCAACTTTTTTTTTTTTCACTTGATTCTCTCCATCCCATTGCTGGGGAGAGTGAGCGAGCAGCTGCGTGGTGCTTAGTTGTCAGCTGGGGTTAAACCATGACATCAATTACTTTCATTGTCTGTTTTAATCAGTTTTGATGAACTGACCCTGGTTTTCATATTTGCTGTGGAATGAAGCTTGATTTGAATGTCCCGAACTTCTTACTAATTCTGTTAATTATTGTATTAGGTGAGCTCTTTCTTCTACATCCTTCCACCCTCAACCAAACAACCTCTGTGAATCCATTTTTTTGTGTGTGAACTTGTCATATTTGCATGAAGTCTGCAGGAGGAAAAGCTAGCTTGCTGTTCAGTCAATTTCCACACCTTGTTAATTTCTCACTGAAATGAAAATAATTTCCTTTTACTTTTCAAGCTTTTGAAAATATTTTCATTACTGTATTCAGAATTTCGTGCATAACATAACAAAGCAAGTCAAATTTCTTTGTCTCTCCAGGGGCAACACTTTCTTTAGGGAAAATTTGTGCCACGTTTTAAAGTCCTGCGCAGACCAACTCAATACAAGCAAGACTGAAAGGTGTTTTTGTGATGGTACTGCTTTGGTTCTGCTTATGCATTCAGGAAATATGCTTCAGATCGAAACCTATTTGAATAAAACATACTGTTCTTGGAAGAAGTGTCAGATAAGAAGTATTAGAGAGTTTTAGCAGCTTCAAATTTGGTCTTTCTATGCTGAGTTCCTGGAAGAAATCTCAGTGGTAGTTACAGTAAAACTTTTATCATCATCTATGATCAGTATGGCAAATCCTCTTAAATGCTCTAATTGTTGTCATGGCATAAGGAGATTTTTGGGAGTTCTGTACTTCTGTCAGCTTCCTGACCTCAAGCGGCACAAGTCTTGTTTTGGTTTGTTTGGTTTTTTTTGAAGGTCAAATGCCTGGGCATATCTGCAAGACTAATTTTGGATGTTAGTTTCTGCATCAGTAAAAGCCCAGTCTAACAAACATCTACAGAGAAGTGCAAAGGTGATATGAGTGGAAAGTAAATGATTTAGAGACATTCAGGCTCACAACCACACTCAGGTTAGGCAATACTTGGTAGCTCCAAAGAAAATCTACGAGGTAAGGAACCACCAGGCCCTCAGTCCTGGTGGTATAGAGCTACTAGGCCACTGCTTTGACTGGTATGGGGCCATAGAATTATGGCTGGGAGGGAGCTGCATGGAAAGGCTCCCAGGACCTGCAGCTCTGAGAAAATCTGTCCCAGCTGCCTGGAGCGGCAGATCCTGGGAGCCTCAGCAGTTGGATCCCAGATGCTGACAAGGACATAAATCTTACCATGCAGCTGCAGGCTCCCAGAAGAGTTTGAATCAGGAAGTACCATCTGCTGGTATTGTGGAAAGAGTGAGACTTTCTACCCTTTTTTTACATTTGGCCTAAAATAAGTAATTAAATAATTCTTCAACCTCCAGAAAAGACAATGTGTGTGTTATTTTAAAACAAACTAGTGGCCGTTGTATGACTTCCCCCCCCAGATAAACTCGCCAGTTATTGCAGTATACCAGCAGCATTCGTAGCTTTGCATATCCTCAAGCCTCTTCATTCACCTTCTGTGACTAATTTTTTTCACTATGGCACATGTGGTGGTGGTGAACAACACAATATCCCAACACTTAGAGAAACATTGTAGTTATTTAGGCTGTAGCTAGGTATTCCCATTTTCACAGGTACCTTAAATTGGAGTCAGCCAGCTGATGCCAGGGTTCCACTGAGAGAGACAGTATGAGGTTTCAGTGCATCTAGCTGTGCCCTGGGACCGACCAGCTGTGGACCCTCCTAGGATGGGGTTCTACCAGGAGCAGGAGGCTGGGAACAAGGGGACTTGCGAGTTGGTCATAGAGATGGTTACCTTTTGGGCCGTGCTGTCATGCCTTTTGAGTGGGATGAGTTTAAATGGAGGCAGCTGGGCACCACTGCAGCTATGATGTCTAGCTAAGTCATCTCCCTATAGAATACCTGTTATACTATAGTGTCATAAATACTGCCCTCTTTAGGAAAACTATTATGTGCCTTTTTGTTACTGTCTCTCTCTCCTATCTAAACATTCTTTGTCAGTTACTCATTAAGATGGACGACACCTTAGTCTTTCTGACTGAGACTCAATGAACAATAGGTACAAACCCTGAATACACAACTTTTTCTGATTTGCCTTGAGGTTGCCTTTTTTTCAGAAGATTGTTTCCCCTTCATGTTGTGAGCGCCTTTGGACTTTGCTTTGCGAGAACTTGCAGCCTTTGCCACACTGTTGTGTTCTCTGGTTACTTTCTTTGCTTAAAACTTTACTGGTGGAGACAAGATCCTGAAAAGCAGCCGATGAAGATGTTCTCTCTCTGAGCCTGCTGAATTTAGGAACTAAGCTGAAGGGCATGAGATGTGCAGTAGTGGACAGAAGCAGAAAACTAGCTTGTCTGCCCCCAAATCTCCCAGTGCTTCCTTTCCCCCGGAGTGTCAAAAAACACCTCACCCAGCACTTTCCTTGGCTGCTGAGGCACCTACCTTTGTGTCTACCTCTGTCAGCATACTGTATGCACGTACCCTGCAGCAGATAGGATGATGAAAATGCAGAGTAGTCATTCATACTCAATCCAAACAGAAGACATTGTGTAAATGATAATTAAATAAAATAACTTCATATTTAAGCATCTACTGAAAGAAAAAATAGCAACACCCTGGATTTTGGAATTGAAAACAATTAACTTAAGATCTCCATTTAACTAGCAATTGAAAACAATTAACTTAAGATCTCCATTTAACTAGCAATCTTTTTAAGAATTGCTGTCTAGAAATACGGATCACAGCAGCAGTCTGCATGTGTAATAATTAAAAAAAAACCCAAATAACAAAACCAAAAAAACCCCAAACCACCAAGACAAAACCAACCAAAGAAGTCTGCACAGAATCTCAAAGTGTCAATTAGCTTTTGCAGAGCTCCTTATTTTATAGGTAGGCTCTGTCACAATCACTGACCAGTGGGACAGCATCACCCCTGGTGTGTCATTCTGAAATTAATATATCTGGCAACAGTCCATGCTACAGCCAAAAAAAGGCATCGGTCTTTGCTGCTTCTTTCTTTCTCATTCCATGTCCTGGCACTACTGTTCGTGTGGCTGTACAGCAAACCACTTGAGGGGAAACTGATCCTCTTAAACCTTTTTATTTACTTGTTTTTATTGGATTAGCTTTCAGACAATTGATTCCTTGCCCCGGTTCTCTGTGTAACCACGTGAGGCTGGTTTGCTGCATGACTGTTGGCGCCAGCTCAGAGGAGGGGAGGAGGCCAAAGTGGGATGTGATCTTGGGTCATCCCTTCTAGTAGGTGCTTGAACTTAATGAGTGGTGGCACCTGCAGCAGTTATGTGCTTATTTACAGAATCACAGAATACATCTGGCTGGAAGAGATCTCAGAGATCATCCAGCCCAACTTTTGACCCAGTACTGAAGCAAGATGTGAACAGTGAAGCCAGAGCAGGGTGGAGAGAGCAGATGTTAGGAGACAACAGCCCTGCGTAGGGACATGCAGGAAACGACACTCGCGGCAACAGTCTTGAGCAAGCTAGCTTGAAAGTGTTTAAAATTTGTAGGCATAAGGCTGTGCTGCCTCTCAGCACACTTTGCAGCCCTGTTAAGTTTATTCTCAGTTATGGCAGCTTTAACCAGCTCATGCTTCTGTATGGGTTACTGCATTTAGCTGCCACCATCTGGCAGCCAGTTTCCAGCCCTTCAAGCATATGAAGGTTACATGAACAAATCACACCTCAATCTTATCTCCTCAGATGAGATACTTACTTTATCAGACAAAGGCAGAGCATTGTTTGGGGCTTACTATGTTTTTGAAAGGCTGCTGATGCTGCCTGCTGCAGTAGCTTCCTGGTCAGACTGGGGAGGCAGAGAGATGTGGAGAATTTGGCTGTGTCATCAGAGGTGGTGGTTAATGGCTTGAGGGCTGCATCAGTAGCCTTGATCAGGTGCTGATAATGGGGATGACAGTTCAGCACCTTACTAAAATCCTCTAGGAGTGAGCAAAGGGCACTTTCAGTAAGTTGTGACACCAAACTGTGGGAGGAAGAAGCAGTTGTTGTGCTGGAGGATAAGGCTCCTGTTCAGGACCAACAACCTGTGTCTGGGCTTGACCATTTTTTCCTGCTTCAGCAAAGGGGAAGTGTGTCTGAAGCAGAGTAACCCTGTGTAGCAGGACTGGCTCTGCTAGATAGCAGCACTGCAGAAAAGACTTGGATATCCTGCTGGACAAACTGAATGTGGATCAGCTAAAGTTTTTGTGTGGTTCTAAGAAATTTTATACTGGAGTAAAATAGGGAAATCTTAAAATGTGTTACAGAGACTTTAGAAAAGGACAAAATAATTATGCTTGAGATGTTTATAATCCATTCAAACAGAACTATTCATGAATGTTTGGGTATTGAGGCAATATGTATGAGCACGAGAGGTTTGCCTGCCTGGAGGAGGGCAGCTGGGTATGAGATTGGAAGGCAGTATGCGTATTTCTTAATTTACAGGAGTTGTTTTAGCTGGAGTCCTGCTTTGGTGATTTCTTTCAACTAAAACCGTGCTGTCGGGAGAAATGCTTAGAACTTTTGCTTTTTTACTAAAACTACCATGTAAGCAAGGTGAGAGAGAGAGCAAGTGGCATACTGTATGTGAATATAAATGAGGGATGAGGTGGAATACATTTTAGGAAGGAAGGAATTGTCTTATTACAGGACAGTATATATGTAACCATTGTGCAGTAGTGGATTTTTAAGACTGGAAACTAGGTTACTGTGTTTAACACATCCTAGTGCTTCTTCTAACGGAGTTTCTTGCAACCACTTTTGTTTTCCAGCTCCTTGCAAGTGTTCCCTAATAGCACAGCGAGCAGAACTCTGTACGTTGATGAAAAACTACCAGCAAGCTCTTCATGACGCGGATGTCCTCTGCCGAAACAAACCCAACTGGCCTGCGGTACAGTGCTTGCATGTTATAAAGATATAAACAAAAACTGTCTGGTCTTGGGGCAGCTTCTCTCTGGTGGGGACACAGTGCTGCTAAGGGTGTTGCTGGGAGAACACTGAGACATTAACAGGGCTGAAAATGTCTGCTAAGTTATTCACAGGACAAATCTGGAAGGTCCTTAATGTGCCTACATCCAGTGGGATTTCAGTGACCGGCAGCTGGTGGTGATACGGTTTTGTTTGCCCTGATGCTCATTGATGTGTTGGAGCCAGTGCCGAAGCCTGGCAGCAAAATAGGGCTTGTGAGGTTGTGATGGTGAGGGATGGCTCTGTAAGTCTGTGGGATGGTATGTTCCCAGGCAGTGGGTGGCTTTGGTGACATGCTAACCAATGTGTCTTTCTGAGGAACACCTCAGACTGATATTATCTATTTATTTATTTATTATCCTTTTAATACTGAAGAGTCCACTTCTGTGATTCCTACTTGCATCATTTTGATTCATAGAGGGAGCTTGGATATTTTTTTTTTCATAATAAAAGGAAGTATTACAAAGAGTACTGGTTCATGAGCAGTCAGAGGCAGATGTTATGAAAGAAAAATGGAAGCAGCATGTAGTGCCCGTTGTTACTGCTGGCTGCCTAAGGCTAGACTGGGTATCTGAGAGCTTGTCCCACCTAGGATTACATCTCCAGTCAGTCCCTCACCCATCAGTAGCAAAACTGCAGCACAGGTTTGACCAGATAAAGCCCCTGGGGATAGTACCTGGAGAAGAGGTAGAACAGGAAAGGATTTTAGACAGACCTTGGTTTTCCTGCAAAGACTAATGAGATGCATTAATTTCTTGGCCTACCTTAATATGGGAGGCTGAAGCTAGCTCTCTGCTTCCAACTGGGGAAGATGTGGGACAAGCAGAGAGGTGCTGTCTGAAGCATCTAGTTTCTGATAAGTTAGGTACTTGTCTCTGAAGGCTATCTGTCTTGTCACCCATTAAAACTTCTTATTTGAAGGCAGTTCATAATCTTCCCTCTGCTTCTAATTTGCCCCTCTGTCTGGGATAATTTCTCATTAAGTCAGGAATCCATCTCAGGTGGCATTGGCTGGGTTTTCTGTGCAGAGGGAGAAAGGTGAATTACACATGTTCACATGTTTTCTTGAAGTGTCTTCTCTGTTTGCTTTGAATCCATGGAAATGTGATGCCTGTCAGTTGTAGGCGGATAGAGATTTCATTAATCACATCTCTGAAGGATGCTAATTGAAAGTGAAATTTGTCGTTGTGGCATAACCAGCAGTGTCACAGATGTATTTTACTTGTGCTTGCATGCAAGAACTTCCACATAAGCTGTGCCAATCCAGAATCCCATGTTCTCCAGGAATTTTGGGCATTGGTTGGTTATGTTTTGTGTCTTGCAGCATATCATACAGTGGCAGAGATTAGCTCAAACATACACCATGTAATTAAAAATATACCTTATCCTTCAGTTCAGTGCTTGTCAGGGCCATGTAAAATTTGGAACATTGAGGTGGCAACAGTAGTCTCTGCAGTGTAGGGTCTTTGAATCCCTAACTACCGATGTTGGATCTTTAGGTATTTTGTCTGTAGACAACGCAACTGAGCTCTACCTTGCATTTCAGGTAAAGAAATTACTCTTGCAGTCCTGAAGGATGAGGCCAGGCTTTCCAAGTGGAGTAATCTATGGTGATGTTGGGCATATTCGACCTGTATAAAAAGATTTTGCTGAGACTGTGCAGAAGTCAAGAAGGTCAGGATTAGGCCTCTTACTGCACTCAGGAAAAGAAAAAAGTATCTCACCTTGAGAGGCTGATGTGGGCTAAGACTACTTCTTCAGGTCACCAAGTGACATATGCTCGTTAACCTGTCCTATGCAGTGCCCATTACCTGCTTGTGGTCTAAGCCTCCTTTTTTTTCTGACAGCAGAAAGTTAAAGATCTTAATGAGTTTCAGCGTGACAGGCTATACCGAGAGTGAGGGATGTGCCTGCCTAGGAAGATTATGCGATACCAGATCTTCTGATATTCACCTGCAGAATAGAAAAGTGTATCTGCTTATCTGACTAATCTCTTGGACTAGTGAAACTGCACTTCCAGCACAGCCTAGAGATAGTCATGTGGATCAGAGGTGGACTTCCAAAGCACACTTTGTAATAAATACACTCACTTATTGTTTGTTGGCAAATGTTTAAATCCACACTTTGTTGTTGAGAAAGTAAAGTCTATAGTCAGATTTGAATTACAAATCAATATCTGCAGGGGAAGTCAAAGGTGAGGCATTCTTCTCTTGCTACAAATAAGAAGTAGGACTCGTACCTAAGCTAACTACTGTACCTGTGGGCCATGGATGTGGTTCCCTAGGATGCAGGAAAGGTAGAATGGGCTAAGAGTTTTTATGTTAAGTATTGGTAAGTTGCCCTAAATTCATAATGTTTTTAGTCTTCTCTAGACAAGTAGGTGAAAAATCACTTCTGTCCTAGTAAGACACTGAGAAGAAGTGGAAGTGTCCCAAACCTAAAATACTTTCCTCCCTCAACTGTTATTTCCAACCTGCCCCTTGCTGCTGGCTTTCCCATGAAGCTTTGTTACTGTTAAGTTGGGATTCAAGGGCTTGTGATAGGATGAGAGGGAATGGGTGTAAGCTTGAGGAAGCCTGATTTAAACTGGGTATTAAAACTAAATTCTTTACAGTAAGGGTGGTGAGACACTGCAACAGGCTATACAGGGAGGTTGTGGATGCCCTTTCCCTCGAGGTGTTTGAGGCCAGGCTGGGTAAGGCCTTGAGCAATCTGGTCTAACAGAAAGTGTTCTTGTCCGTGGCAGTTAGAACAAGACGATCTTCAAGGTCTCTTCATAGAATCATAGAATGATTTGGGTTGGAAGTGTGCGAAACAATTCTGTGATGCTTTCAGCCCAATAGGATATATAGTAGTCTTGGCCCCGGGAGAAACCGCTGCCTTGTTCTACATCAGATTCCCCCCGAGGAAAGGAGTGGTGTCTTTGGCAGGGAATGATGCAGCAGCAGGTTACAGGGAGATGATAATTTTAGAAAAAAAAGCCTAGCTTTTTCTTCAGTCATGTGTGTCAGGGAGATTGTTATCCATAAAGTGTCACGTTCTTCACCTGCAGAATGATGTGAACTTCCAAGTTTGCCTTGGCGCCACTTCAGAAATAATCTCTAGATTTGTCTTTCCGTTGTGTGAACAGGGCCATTATGTGAAAGCAAAAGCTCTTTCTGGATTGGAAAGGACTGAGGAAGCATTGAAGGAGTTTCTCTATTGTGTTGCCTTAAATCCTGAATGGAGCTCAATGAAGAAAGAAGCCCAAAAGGTATAAATTATATTTACCAACCACTTCTTGGCCATAAAACTGCTCTTATTTCTGCAGCCACGTCAAATTTGTGTTACTTCAGTTGACATTAAACAGCCAAATAAGTTGATTCAGTAGATTCTCCAATAAGCCTTATTAATACTGTGCTGTGCAAGGTGCCTATTTGGTTTGATTGATGCCTCGCCCAGAGGGATTGTGTATTTGTGGATTCCTCTGCAAATCTGTAGTTTTTCTTGCTGTCGTTTGTGAAACACACTTGAAGTATGTTGGCTAGATTTGTGTACACCTGGATTTCCTAGGCTTAAGGTTGCTAATTTTAGTGCCCATCAGAAAACTACTTTCAAATTGGAAGTGGCAGAGAGTTGAGAATGGGGAGTTGTGGGCTGTCCCATCTTGGAAAAATCCTGCAGTTTCTGTAGCAGTTTGTCCCTTTATGAGAAGTTCAATATACTTAATGCTAACCAGCCACGATCAGGTGCTTCATGGCCATTCATACAGGCAGCTTTTTATAAAAAGAAACAGAGATTTGGCCAGGTGCTTGTTGGGAACTGGTGAGAAAGAGAACAGGCTCTACACAGCAGCTTTTAGCAAGGAGTGAAATCTGCTTGAGGATAAAGAAAATGGATGCAGAACATGAGGAGAACTTAAACAGATCTCTGTTAACTGGTTTTGGTTGGAGAGCACGGTATGAAGAATTCTGGAGACAGGGGCCTGTGGGTCATAGTGGAGATGGGTAGGGGCAGAAGGATGCAGCAGACTGCCCTCTGCTCTGGGTGCTAGTGGGGAGAAGAAGCCTTTGGGGAGGGAGGTGGACACCAGAAGAGAACCTTGGGACACGTCTGTGGTTGTGGTAGGGTAGGGTCTACCATTCAGGATCCCTGTGGGCGTTGGGGAATGCAGGATGTTCTGGTTGTTGCAAGCTTCTTGGCATCCAGAAGCTGTGAAGTCTCTCTCTCTCTTCATACCAAAATAAATATCCATGTTGTAATTTCAATTATCTTTGTCTTTTGTTTTCTCTCTAATTGACTAGATTATGTGTGAGATGTTTTTCCCAGCCTTTGAAAATGTGCACGATAGTCTAACAGCACCTTTCTCTAGTCGAACATCGCATACAAGATTGAAGCCTGCATTTCTGAGTAGCATAAACACACAGTCAGCTGCAGAAGATAGCTCTGTTGCTGGGTCATCAAAGGTAAAGTAAAAAGCGTTCAACATAAAAATGCTAAAAGTAACACATGGACCTGTGAGACCTGTATGACATAGTCTTTGTCTGCACTCCTCATTTAGGCACTTTTGTGGTAAGGCCTGTTTTCTCCACTGCTGTTTGATCTATTGTTGGGTTGTACTTCCTCAGAAGAGAAAGAAGCTTTTTCTTTAGAAAACAATATGATGCCTTCATTGGGGGTCAAATATATTTGTGGGTGGCTTTTTCCACTCAGAGTTTTAGTATGACAGGAATACAATTTCTATAGACAGGAGCTGTAGGAAGGGAAGTTTCTTGTAACTGGAACGTTCTTCTTTGATGTGAACCAATTTTTCCCTTGCTGAGTTTATTATGCAATAGATATGTATAACAGATATATTATTGTATATGTTACTGTATATCTATATATATTATATATTTATTGTATATCTATTGCCAATGTATACAACTAATGAAAAATAAAAGCAAAATTGTTTCCTGTTGTATAAAACTGTTTGTTCTTTTTTTTTCTTTAGGATACTGTGTTCAGGTTAACAAAAACCCCGTCCCAAGACTCTGATGTGTTTAGAAGCACTGATTCTCCTGTTTCCCATCATGTTCTGGATCTCTATTTTGAAGACAACAAGAAGTCTTTAGGAGCTATTCTCTCCAGTTTACCTGGGGTTGGCTTAAAAAGAAAACTCTCCAGTGATATGAGGGATTTACAAAGTTTGGATGTCCCCAATAAAATTCCAAAAAGAGGTTTGTGTTGTGGCTTAGGAAAGGGATTTCTTTTGCACATATTGAAAAATGATAAACTTTTTTCCTTCTCCCTTTGTAGGTGTCAGCGAAACATTCCTTATGGGATAGCAATAATACTTTATTGCCTGATGTGTCTGTTTCTGCTCTAACAGCCTATTTACCTTACACAAGAGCAGTTTCAATTCATTCAATGAACACTGTATTTTTCTCTCTCAAATGGGCCATTTCCAATTTGTAATCCACTAACAGCTTAGTCTTTGTTTTGCTGGAGCTATTTCCATTTTCTGAGTCTCGGAGGTATAGCTGAACTTCATTGTCTTTCTATATGAAGGAAAGATGCAGTAAGCTTGGAAACCAATCGTTAATTGGCATCAGAAAGTCTCACATGCGACTTTATGTGAAATTTCCAAGGAACAAAGAAGCCTTTTGAGGGGTAATAAGCCTCCCCAGTTTTCTGTCACTTGATAGCTGTGCTCACAATTGGTATGCTTCTCAAGCTTCTAACAAAGACCTCCAAAGTGATTTTAGTACTGCAACATAAAAAGCCTGAAGGAAATGTATTGCACTAAGTAATGAAATAACTGTTAAAAGGGATTTTGAAAGTGCATTTTTCCTCTTAAAGGGGAAAAAACAACCCAACCCACACCTTGACAAATCAAACTTCTGCCTTTAAACATTCAAGTGCTACTCCTCTAGCATGAGGTGTTTCCCGCCTCTGCAAATGATCAAGTTATGGCCAGTCTCTTTGATCACACTGCTGTGAGGGGAAAACCGTGTACTTGCCTGTGAACTGCAGACTCGGTAAATAGATTGTGAAACCTGAGCTGCCTGTATGTTCACAGCAAAGGCCAGAGATCACACTTTTACCCCATAACCATTAATTTCTGTTCTCTGCTAGATCCTGATGCCATGTTACTATTTGCAGAAATAACATAGTTAGGTTCTTGCTATTACTAAATGCTAACATGAGAGATATAGGTTAAAGATAACACTGTTTTTCTTTGTAGGCCACTGTCCTCTTCCCTGTCCCATCTGTGCTTGAGATAAACCAGATGCTGAGCATAAGTTATCTTTTAACAAAACATCCTAGTGTTTTAACTACATCCTAGTGTTTTAACTTCATGTAAAAAAGACGAGCCTTTTAAAAACTATTTTGCAAACAGTCAACAACTTAGTTAATGAAAAATATGTGGAGGCAGCATTTGTGGCTCTGTTGCAACTCATCACTGAGCCATAAATATGTGGATTGTAAAGGAAGTTACAGAATCTCTTGTATAAGTGTCATCACAGAATGTCAGGGCCTGGAAGGGGCCTCTAAAGATCATCCAGTCCAACTCCCTGCCAGAGCAGGATCACCTTTACCAGATCACACAGGAATGTGTCCAGGCAGGTTTTGAATATTTCCAGAGAGAGAGACTTGTCAGAAGCTTGAGTCGATAGCTCTTGAGCTAAAACGCTGCTGCTGCAGTGGAGTTTGAAACCCATACTCTTCAAGTGTGTAAACCATCCCCAAAAGACCAAGACTGCAAAGAAGTGAAGTGGGTTTTGCCCCTGTGTTTTGTGGAGTGCTGAGCTAGTGAAATCAGTATTGGTGACTGCAGCTTCAGTAGTCCTTAAACTTTAAGCTGTTTGAAACTTGGGATTTGTATGGCAGTCTGTGCTGGAAGAGTGTAATCTTTTTTTATACTTATAAGAAAATTTGCTCCTGCTGAGAAATCTATAATAAACACTGATGAAATAGTTTGTGTGTAAACAAATTAAATTCCGGATGTAATGTGCTTTTAACATCTGGCCTGGCTGATGTGGGAGTGGTGATGGTGGTGGGAAAGCAATAGCACAGAGTATTTTGAAAACTAGACTTAAAAAAAAGCCACAACCAACCATTTTTGGATAAGTAAATCATGGGTATTCGGCTTTGAAATGCTTTCTCTGGCCATACACATAATCCTCTGTGCTCCAAAATATTTTCTGCCAGAAAGTCTAAAACTTCAGTGAAAAAAAGAATGTTTGTTTGGAACAAAATTCCAAAAAAGAGAATAGACTATTTAGATTCTCTATGGAAAAAACAACTTAGGGCATCTGAAATGGCAGTAATACTTAAATCATCTTCTTAACTACCTAGATGCAGATGTTTTATCTGAAAACACCACTGTCACTTCAAGTGAAATACCAACAACCCTGGTGGATGCATCGGACTTTGAGTGTTCCCTCTGCATGAGGTATGACAGCACTGACCTGGCATTAGGCTCAGAAACCTTTTCTAGCTTGTGAAAAGTTTTCATGGTGTCAGGAGGGAAACCTGCCAGAGAATGTATAATTTCTCTGTTTCTTCTTGCTGAATCTTGCATCTGGTGAATATGTTGTTCCCTATTATGCATGCTATTCTCCATTGTTTGCTACTTCTAAAAATGAAAAGCTTTTTTCATATCCTTAAATAACGCTGCCACCTATGATTTATACAGACGCAGGCATGGAAGAGATGGCTAGATGTTTTGGCATCTACAGTGTTTGTGTTGGCACCTCAGCTTTTCTGTTCTGTGTTTTCATGTTCAGGTTGTTCTATGAACCTGTTACCACTCCCTGTGGACACACGTTTTGCCTCAAATGCCTTGAGCGTTGCCTTGACCATAATCCACATTGCCCACTCTGCAAAGAAAAACTGTCAGAAGTAAGTATGGTTGTGCCCTTATTAACAAAAATGTGTAAACCTGTATTCTTCTGAAAGCATCTATGTGGAGGCTTTCTATGCTCTACACTCAAGCTGCACCAAAAGCAATATGGCAAGCAGGTCAAGGGAAAGGGGTTCCCCTCTCTGCTCTAGTGAGACCTTGCTTAGAGTATTGTGTCCAGGTCTGGAGTCCTCAATGCAGGAAAGACACAGATCTGTTGGAACAGAGTCAGAGAGCTGTAACGCCATTCCTTTGAAGAAAGTCAGAGAGTTGGGTTTGTTCACGAAGCCTGGAGAAGAGAGCACTCCAGGAGACCTTACTGTGGCCTTTTGATGCTTAATGGAGGCCTGTAAGAAAGATGGGGACAGTCTTTAGCAGGACTTACTGTAACGGGACAAGGGTGGTGAAACACTGGCGTGGGTTGCCCAGATAAGTGCTAGATGCTTCATCCTTGGA
>VWYK01051174.1:13507-39252 GCA_013399775.1 Semnornis frantzii | reverse complement strand
TATACACACATATAGGGTTTTTTTTTTAAACTAAATCATTGTATCCTTATTATGAATTATTCACAGCAACTACTGAGTTGTTGTTGCAAACTTCAGGATGAAATTTAAAGCACCAGAAAATCTGGTGGTGATACTTTTTTTTACTCCTTGGATGTTTGTAAAATAAGTCAGAGTCAACAGCTTGCCAAAAGATGCAATTACAGAGTTATTAAAATGCAGATTTTTGGCAAGAAGCCACTTTGGTCTCCTATGTTCACAGCTGTCTATTTACAGGAAAACAGCCCTGAGCAGCCTGTGGTGGCTTCGTGAAGCTATTACAGCTGATTGGGTCAGTATGAGGCCCTCTCTAAGGACTAGGTTGAGCAACTTTTTACCTCCTAGATCATAAGCTTCACTTGAAGTTAGTTCTTTTTAGGCAGGGGGGGATTGACAGTAGACCATGTTTTGTTCTTTGTCATGCTGATGCCAAGTTCAGACTGCTTCTCTTGAGACTGGTTATATGTACACAGATGGCTCCTCAAACTAGAGCATGGACCACCACCCAGCTGGCAGGTGGAGCAGTATGAATTCTGAACTACACTTGTGAGGTCAGTGCAACATGCCTTTTCCCCAATCAGGGCTGGCTTTAATCATTATTGCCTTCAGAGATCTGCGAGAGCAGAGCATGCTGGAGCAGGAACAAAGTGCCAGATGCTTTACTTTAATGAAGGAGTAAGCATGGTCATCTTACCTCCACCCTATCTCTCATAAGCCACTTGAGTCCCCCAGCTCTTTGTTCTTTCACTTGGGAACAAAAATTATGACTGACTTAGTGTAAAAAAAAAAAAGCTCTTTCAAAGTTGATGCTCAGAGTGGTGCCTGCAGATGCTCAACACGATTACTGGCAACCAGGTAGCATCCAGGTAGGATCAATACGTGGCAACTCTCTCACAGTGTCTGGTTTGGGGAAGGTGCTTCCAGTGTGGAGTCTTGCCAATCACTCTGCAGTTTCTCCCAAGAAGTGTGACGGTTTGGGAGTTCCCTGCCCCCCCACACTTTAAAATGACCCAGACTAGACCTCAGCCGGAGCTGGAACTTAAGAGATGAAGCTCTATTTACAGCTTAGCACAATGTACAAGCAAATATATACAGTATAGACAGGAATATTTACAGAAATATACAAGTTTAAGGTAATACAGACACACAACTCCCCTCCCAGAAATCAGAGACCCCAGGAGGGGCTCCCAACCACCCTTCCACCTTCTCCCCACCCCCACACCTTACCCCAAGGTTTGCCTTACGCGCAAGGAGGATCAGCTGGGGAGGATTAGAAGAAAAGTGGTTAATGGAGTTATTCAACAGAGAGGAGAAGCCAGAGCTGCTAGCCCAAGACCCAAGCAGCAAGCCAGTCAGTCAGTCCCTCGTGACCCAGACTGCCAGCTCGAGAGACTCTTATCTTCTTTGTTATGGTTTCCTTATACCTAAACATCGCAGCAAGCCTCTGAGTGAAGTAGACATCACCATGGTTTTACCTTCACAGCCTACAGTATAGTTTTCTCTATTAAAAAATATTCCAATTAGCTCAAACCAGCACAGATGTAAAGAAAGAGTTAATTTACAAGTAGAAGTGTTTTCCTGGGCTAAGTCTTGCTAGCTTTTTTTAATCAGGAGTTAAAGGTCTTGGTGCTGTGAGAGGCTACAAATTTCTCTGTCCTTTTCCCACCATGTTAGGTGGTCAGAGGTTTAAAAAGGAAACCTTTGGAGTTCAGCCCAGCCCAGTAGTGGCTGCGCACTGAGGTTTTGATGACATCAGTGCTATGTCTGTATGGACAGCCTCAGCACATGATATAAAATCATAGAACTCTTGAGGCTGGAAGAGGCCTTTGAGATCACCATGTTCAACTGCTCTTTTACAGCTCACAGTCCCACCACTACTGCTAAGCAACTAAACCATGTGCTTAAGCACCACATCCACCTGTCTTTTCAAAACCTCCAGGGATGGTGCCTCCACCACCTCCCTGGGCAGCCTGAGATCCCTTTCTGTGAAGGAATTGTTGCCAATATCCAGCCTGAACCTCCCTGGCATAACCTGATGCCATTTTCTCTTGTTCTGTCACTTGTTGCATGTGAGAAGAGACCAACTCTCACCTCACTCCAGCTTCCTTTGAGGTATTCTCAAATTTTTTCTTTGAGGTTTTGGTACCTCTCTGAACTGTGGCCTACAGAAAAGTCAATTAAGCCATCTAGTAAGGTCCAAATTAGGTATGAGTTTACCATAAAGGTGAGCATGCATATATCTTGGAATTGCAATTGCTCCTGAAGATGACTCTGAACATGCTTGGATAGCCTGAAGATTTGTACTGGTTTTGAACCCAGTCTCCCTAAGGAATGACAGAGAGCTTGATGAGGTGTTTCAAAGCAGGAAATACTTTGAAAGTTGATCAATCATGAACCATCTTCATTTGTGGATCTTTCGCAAAGGTGATCCTGGATTACAGTGTGAGGGGGGTCAAGTTCCAAGATTTTCAGAGGAGCATACACTGAAGTCAGTCTCTGCCTCTTTAAAACACCTCCAGGGATGGGGATGCAACCACCTTCCTCAGGAGCATGTTCCAGTCTTTGAGAACCCTTTTAGTTAAGAAATTTCTTCTACTATCCAACCTAAACCACCATGGGGCAACTTAAGGCCATTTTTTCTTGTTCCTATCACTTGTTGCTAGGGAGAAAAGACCAACACCCACCTCACTGCCACTTTCTTTTGGTACAAAAAAGGCTGATGGAATCAATTGCAGCTTTTTTTTCTGTTTCCAAAGCTGAACTAAGAGAGCCCAAAAGCAGCAGTGTGCTTTCACTGGGTGCACTGCAGTGTAATTGCATCGTTCAGTGGAAATTACAGTTGGCTCCACAGTGTAAGGGAGAAAGGAACAGGGAGCTGGCAGGCAACTTCTGTCTCATCTGAAACACATGCATGAGGAGCATGGTGTATTAAAGGGAGTGTAGGCAGAACTATCTCATTGTGTTACCTGTTCTCAACGTGCAAAGGGGGAGTAGACTGGCAGAATCCTAAACTTACTGTTTTGTACTTGAGCCAGGAAATTAAGTGGCCAGGAATGCTAGCATGGTTTGGGTTGGAAAGGACCTTAAAGATCATCTAGTTCCAACCCCCTCTGCCATGCACAGGGACACCTTTCACTAGATCAGCTTGCTCAGGGCCTCATCCAACCTCCCCTGGAACACCTCCAAAGAGGGGGCATCCATGATCTCCTTGGGCAACCTGTTCCAGTGTCTCACCACCCTCTACTGTTTAAGAATTTTTTCTTAATAGCCAATCTAAATCTGCTTTCCTCAAGCTTCAATCCATTGCCCCTCACCCTATCACTACAAGCCCTTGTAAAAAGTCCCTCCCCAGCTTTCTTGTAGGCCCCTTTCAGGTACTGGAAGGTACTGTAAGGTCTTCCTTGAGCCTTCCCTTCTCCAGGCTGAACAGCCCAATTACTTGGGTACTATTTATGTCATCAGAAGCTTGTGTCAACCTAACTGATTTTAATGATGGTGATTGTTATAAAACCCAGCAACTCTTAGCCCCACCACTGCACTTGTGCTGTGATAATGAGGAAGTTTGCCTTTCTTACCTTATTTTTCTGCTCCTTCTGCTCCTTCCCTGACTTAACTCGTCTTCACTCTCCTCTTCCTCCCTAGCTGTGGATTACTGTCAATCACTGTCACATTACTTTGCATCATCTGCATCAAGAAGAGCAGCTTTTCCCATCAAGTAAGCCAATTCTAAAGCTGCTTTCCCAGAGGCTACACAGATTGTGCAAGCTGGAGGAGCTCAAGAAAGAGCAAGCTGGACAATAACAAAGACTCCCAGAGCTGCTCCTGCCTGCCAATCTCTCATGCATGTGTTCACACAGTGCTATATGTAGGGCATGCCTCCGGGGCCAGAATCACATCTATCAGACCTCCCATCCACACCATTAATCACAGCAGGGAGGAGGGAAATGGCTCATTAGGCTGCTTCAATGGTATTGTCTGTTCTCTCTTCTGCAAATTACAGGAGCTGTCCCAGTGCTGCGTTCACCATCCCCTCACTTTTGAAGTCCGTGGTCCAAGAGAGGGAACAAAACTTCTTGACAGGAGTATTTACCTGTGGGCAACAGAGATTAGCCATCAGACTGCACTCAGTGAGCATCAAGTGCTGTAGCAAGGCAAACTTTCCAAGGGATGTTGTTTTCCACTGTGCAGACTTTGGTAGTGTTCCTTCCCTCTCCTGGCGTAAAAGATTTGAGGGACATTGAATCCCTAAGCAAGGTACAGGCCTGCTAAAGCAGTATTCCATAGAGGAGAAGCAGCAGGAGAAAACTTCCCCCAAAGCACTGAATCCCTAACAGTCACAGGGGCTGGAAGTGCATGAAGTGTTCTGCATGTAGAGGATGCATTGCTAGCCACTGTGCTAATGGGGAGAGGGAAGAGAAGAATTTAAAGAGGCTTTTTAAAGGTCAGGAGGAGGAAGCACAGCAACACAAAGCACATTGTTCAGATTTGAAGTCATTACTGGAAATCAATCAGACTCTTCCAGAGTGCACAACTAACTAAAGGATCCTCAGCATCATGTTTTCCACTCAATAGAGTCTTGGACAGTCAATAAGACTTAGAACTTGTCTCTAATGATGAATCTGCAGGTGTTGGTCTCTTCTCCCAAGTTACTAGCTGTAGGATGAAAGGAAATGGCCTTGAGTTGCACCAAGGGAGGTTTAAATTGGATTTTAGGAAAGATTTCTTTACTGAAAGAGTGGTCAGGCATTGGAAGGGGCTGCCCAGAGAAGTGGTGGAGTCACCATCCCTGGAGGTGTTCAAAAACCATGTAGACATGGCACTTTGGGACATGGTTTAGTGAGCATGGTGGTGTTGAGTTGAGGGTTGGACATGGTGATCCTAGAGGCCTTTTCCAGGTGAAATGCTTCTATGAGTCTATCTCCCTATTTTCATGCTGGAGACAAACGTCATATAGGAGGTGTTTGTATTCAGCAGCACTGACAATGAATCTGCTGCATCCAAAAAACCAAGCAAACAGACAAGACCTTCAAAGGAGCCCTAGGCACTGACTCACTGATTCATATACACGATGGACACCACTCCCTTGCCCTTCCTGAAGCAAAGTGGAAGCAGGATTACTAGCTAAAATGGGCTTTGCTGTGCCAAAACTTAGCTTTTTTTTTCTTGTTGTGTTTGAAAAAGGATGAAATTGTAGTTTAGTAGGAAGGCAGATTGCAGAGACGTGTTGGGAAAAAAAACTTCTTTAGCTTTTGAAGGCCGTGGAGAGCCATCCAGTTAAGTGACTCTGAACTAAAGCCAGTGTCATTTCTCAGATTGCACAGATTGCACCAGGTTAAAAGGGACCCTCAAAGGTCATCTTGTCCAACCCTCCTGCAGTGAGCAGGGACATCTCCAACTACATCGGTCTGACCAGGGCCACCTCGAGTCTGACCTTGAATGTCTGCAGGGCACATCCCCTGGGCAAGCTGTTCCAGTATTTTACCACTTCCGTTGTGAAGAACTTCCTCCTTAAGTCTAACCTAAACCTACCCTGCTCCAGTTTCAAACCATTGCCCTTCATCCTTGTAGTGGTTTCAGCATTCACACCTCCAAGCTTAACCAGACTAACTCAGCCAACTGGAAGTTAAGAAATGAAGCTTTCTGTTTACAGCTGGCACAATTTACAAGCATCTATATAGAATATATAGCAGATATTTACAACTATATACAGTAATATACAAATTAAAAGTAATACAGAAATACAAGACCCCTCCCAGCAGCCGGAATGCCCACAAGGGGCTCCCAACCACCCTTCCACCTTCTTTGCACCCTTTCCACCCTCTCCCTTATCTCAGAATCTCCCTTATGTGCAGGGTCAGATGGAAAGGTCAGCAAGAGGTGTTAGGAGCAGAAGGATTCATTGGAAATATGCAGGTTCAGGCAGAAGAGTAACATGGTGACAGCCAGGCAGAGATTGAGTGATCTTTGTGTCCTGGTTTTCATATGGCTCAGCAGAATGAATGGGTAATATAGACATCACTGTATTTTCTTTTCACAGCAAATAATCTAATTTTTTCTCATTAAAATATGGTAATCAGCCTCAAACCAGCACAGTCCTATCACTACAAGAACTTCTAAACAGTCCTTCCCCAGATTCCCTGTAGATCCCCTTCAGATTTTGAAAGATAACTGTAAGGTTTGTCTGGAGCCTTCTCCAGGCTGAACAGCCGCAGTTCTTTCAGCCTGTTTTCATAGCAGAAGTCCTCCAGCCCTCTCATTGTCTTTGTGGCCCTCCTCTGGACCCACTCCATGTCCTTCTGGTGTTGGAGGGCCCAGATCTGGACACAGTACTCCAGGTGAGGTCTCACTAGAGCAGAGCAGAGTGGCAGAATCACCTCTCTGGATCTGCTGCCCAGACTTCTTTTGCTGCAGCCCAGGATGCCATTGGCCTTCTGGGCTGCAAGTGCACATGGCTGGCTCATTTCCAGCTTCTCATCCACCAGCACCTCCAAGTCCTTTTCTGCAGGGCTGCTCTCAATTTTGCCATCCCCTGCCTGTATCAATTGCCCCAACCTAGGTGTAGGACTTTGCACTTTGCCTTATTGAACCTCACGAGATTCACCTCAACCCACCTCTGCAGCCTGTCAGGACTCTCTGGATAGTGTTGTGTCCTTCAGTCTTATCATTGCCAGGCTCCTGTTGAATTCCACATTCTGTCTCAGTGGTCACAGCAGAGAAACTCCACTGGATTCCTGTGAGCATGTTTGGAGGGGCTGCAGCTCCATGAATGTCAACGAATGTTTGAAGTTTCCATGCAAGTTTGAAGATAAATGGAATAGAATTAATAAGCCTCAGTAATAGCTTTATAATTGAAATAGTATAGACATTAGAGGTACACAGGGTGTTAGTAATCATATTAATTATTTGCTAACAGAAAGGCAAAGTAATAAAATTAAAAATCAAAAAGCTTAGTTGTTCACACGCAGATCTAGGGGGACGCTTTGTAACAGAAATAATTGCTTTTGCTTCCTCCTCAGGGTGATATTATCTGTGTCTAATTGTTTTTCCTGAAGAAAGCAGAGCCATCTAACATTCTAAGTGAGGCACAGCAATTGTAAGGGTGAAAATAGCCACATTTTAGCAAGCTCTTACAGCATCCCACCCCAGCGCAGTGAAAGGAAGCAGCCCTGCTAGGAAGGGAAAAGATAAATGGAATTACTTTTCTATTAGAAGTATAATAGGCTTCATATTAGTTAGTCACCTATGCTCAGAATAGATCAGCTGTCAGGGAGAGCAAGTAGATGAGCATGTACCTTGTGAGCTGTCAGGAGCAGATCAGTGTGGGGCTTTTTAAATAATAATTACCCACTTCCAGAGAAACAGCTTAGACAAAAGCACAGCTTCTTTATCGATGATGCCTTTCGTGCATACGGGGATGAATATTCTAGTTTGTTCTATTCATTTTTCCATGTAAATGCAATATCATATTTCCAGAAAGCTCTTTAGGAAGTGGTGCTGTTGGGTGTGAAAGCTTGCATAATAAAACTATTTGGCAGAGGCTTCATTGGATCCAAGTCAGCTATTTATAATACAGTGCTAATATTCAGAATGGTAGGGGCTGGAAGGGACCTCTAGGGCATTTTCCAACCCCACTGCTAAACCAGGGTCATGCAGAACAGGTTGCACAGGAGCACATCCAGGTGGGTTTTGAAAGCCTTTGAAGAAGGAGACTCCACAACCTCTCTGGGCAGTCTTTTCCAGTGTTCTGGCACCCTCACAGCAAGGATGTTTTTTTCTTTATGTTTTTAGGTGGATCTTCCTTGTGTTCCACTTTGTGCCCGTTGCCCCTTGTCCTATCACTGGGCACCACTGAGAAGAGTCTGGCCTCACCTTCTTGTCCCCTGCCCTTTAGAAATTGATCAGCACTGATCAGATCCCCTCTCAGACTTCTCCAAGCTAAACAGTCCCAGGTCTCTCAGCCTCTCCTTTTCAGAGAGATGCTCCTGTCCCTTCAACATCTTCCCAGCCCCTGCTGGACTCTCTCCAGTAGTTCCCTGTCTCTCTTGAACTGGGGGGTCCAGCACTGGACACAATACTCCAGGTGTGGCCTCATTAAGGCAGAGTAGAAGGGTTAAGAGTGGTAGAAAGTGGCTGCTGCTTGCATTCAAGACTGACAGTGCCCTTGCCCTTTGCAAGCCACTCTGCAGTCAACTGTCCTGGGATTCAGTGTGGCAGGGCACACAGAAAGTATATTTTTCCTTCTGTACCCTGAGCAGTGCTGAGAGATGAAGGCAACTGTTTGCTTCCTTATGGTCAGAGGAGCTCTTTGAGCACCAGATTCACTATTCTGACACAGTGTCTGGAAGCAAGAAACCCTCCCTGCAACTTGTGATCCAGAGGGTCTGGTACACATTTGTGGCTCCTGGAAGCCACCCAGGAATCTGAAGGGAGCAGCCATAGACTAGGGTAGTTCTGGTGGGGGCTGGACTTGAGGAGGAAGGATTTATTTAAATCTGCAATATGTTGAACCCCTCCAGAGTTCAGATCTGCTTTGATCTTCACTACTGTAACATCGCACACTGCGTCCAGACACCTTGCTTCCTTCCTCCAGTACTGGTTCTAGCTCACTACTGTTCAGCTCTCTGCTTCCTGCCCCTACAGAACACAGCAGAAGCTGGAGTTGAGGACTGACCCTTTCCAAAGCTTTGTCAAATTCTATTTAGTTTAACTTTGGCACTGCAGCCCAGCAACAGAGCAACTTGTGCAGGAGAACAGGACTCTGGATATGGAGCTGAGCTGGTGCTGGCAGCAGTGATATGGAGAAGAGAGCCTGCTTAAATTTGTTCTTCAGAGCTGACTAGGGACTGGCTTCAGATCAACTCCCTTAGGAAAACCACAGCCCCACCAGAGGGAGAGGAAACAGAGCAGCACTAAGTTTGATGGCAGACCTGACGCTGGGGACTCTTCCTACGCACTGGTAGGCAGCTGAAGGGGTTGGCTGAGAGCACTGTGCAGTGTTTGTGGCAGTGCTGCTGTTCATGCAGCAGCTGAGTGGTGTCCCCATGTAACACAGGCAGCCTAGGTGCTGGCTGAGCAAATTCCCATACAGCCATCTTCCAGCCACAGGCACAGTTTGGGTGTGACAGGAATAGTCACTGCCCCTGCAGATCCATGCTAGCCACAGGAATGACACTACCATGCAGAGCCTGGAGGACTTGTATTATTGTGTGTCTTTCTAAATCCTCTTTGGCTGCCTCTGCTTGCAAATTCATGAATCTAAATGTGACAGAATTTATCAGGATTCCAAAAAATAGAAGAGAAAAATAATTAACTGTGTGTTCTGGTTAACTAATACCACACTTAACCCACTGAAAGATAGAGAGGTGTCTGTGAGAGGCTGTTTATTTTTCATCCTTATACAAAGTGCTGGGAAATGATTGTAGCTGGAGGAAAGATGCTGATCAAGGTCACTCCTGGATCTGTCTGTGTTGAAAAGCTCTCTGGTGCCAGCTGCTCAAAGCCTGGGTACCTGGATGTATTCTACTAGCCCTGAGATTTGGGTCAAGAGAAGACTGTCGCTGTCCTGCTGGAAAGCAGCTCCATGGAGAAGGACCTTGTGGCCAGTAAGTTCTCCATGGGACAGCAATCCACCCTTGTGGCCAAGAAGGCCAGTGACATCCTTGGGTGCATTAAGAAGAGTGTGGCCAGCAGGTCAAGGGAGGTTCTCCTGCCCCTCTACTCTGCCCTACTAAGATCACATCTGGAGTATTGTGTCCAGTTCTGGGCTCTCCCATTCAAGAGGGACAGGGATATACTAGAGAGTATCCAACAGAGGCTGTGAAGATGATGAAGGGACTGGGAACATCTGTCTGGTGAGGAAAGGCTGAGAGACTGGGGCTGTTTAACAGGTAAAGAGAAGACTGAAAGGAGATCTAATGAATGTTTATAGATACCTGAAGGCTAAGTGTCAAGAAGAAGGGGGCAGGCTCTTTTAGATGGTGTCCTGTGATAGGACAATGGGCAATATATACAAAATAGAACAGAGGAAGTTCCACCTCAGCCTGAGGAAAACTTTACTGTGAGGGTGGTGGAGCACTGGAGCAGGCTGCCCAGAGAGGTTGTGGAGTCTCCTTCTCTGGAGACTTTCAAGATCCATATGAATGCATTGCTGTGTGACTTACCCGAGGTGATCCTGCTCTGGCAAGGTGGTTGGACTCCATGATTTTCAGAGGTCACTTCCCTGGGGGGATTTTCAGAGGCCTGTTCCCTGGTCTCTTCTCTCTGTCTCCAATAGCCAGTTCATGAGGCATGCAGGGAGAATTTCATTCCTTTCACTTGCCAGGATCATTTGGATGTCTTCCTCTAACACATTCAGTGTATTTCACTGTTAGATGCATCATCATATCAACTTGGCAGTGTGGCAGCTTTCAAAATAGCAAGTATTTTTAGATTCCGTGCCATCATGTCAAACCAGAGCCTCAGCCCTAGGTGCCAAGACAGAACACCATTGTTTTTAGCTAATCTTGGGTTTCAGTGTTGTGACAGATTGCCACTCTCAGCTTCATGTGACTGAGTCACGTCTCTGAAGCGTGGCAGCGTAATAGCATGATGCGTGCCACGAGGTGTCTCAGGGATCAGCTTAGAACTAAGACAATTCGTTAGCAGATGCATCTCAGCATTACTCTGGCTGCTTTTCCTCACAAGAATATGGTGCTTTATCTCACAACACAAAGGCCAAAACAGCAGCAAGTTACTTTGTCTCGATTATAAACAAGAACTCTGCAGTTGTGACTGTCAAACCGAAGCTGCATTTTATTCCTGCAGCTCTTTCTGCAGTGCTCTAACACTGCTGTTAATAGTACCTCTCACTCCTGCAGCCCCTCAGAGCTGGAAGTAGTTTGATACACATAGTACAGAGTTACTGGAAAGCATGAAAACTGAAGTAAACAGCTTCTTACTGGCTAAACTGAACTCAGCACAGTGCTTCATAGCCTGGCTTTGCTTTTAGCAAAACAATCTTCTGGATCTAGAGCTGTTTAAAAGCTGCAGAGCTGTGGTGCTGAGGGACATGGTTTAGCATCAGGCTTTGTGTTAGAGGATGATTGGACTTGGTGATTTGAAAGGTCTTTTCCAACAGAAATGATTCTGCCCAGTTCCCTGAATTTCTTCATACCAATATTTTTGGTAAATCCCTTCTTCTGTTGTAGTGTTGCTGCAGTTTTATCATATCTAGACTGGAAAAATGCTGCATACAGTTTCCATGTGGGACTTCCAGACCACTTTAAGTGAAGATGCTAAAGTGATTTTGAGCAAACACTGGAACACTTCTTGTTAGTAGTGCTAAAATGCTGCTACTAGCCATAGAAATTTCCTGCAGTTAATGATTCAGGTTGATTT
Source organism: Semnornis frantzii (assembly GCA_013399775.1). Classification (NCBI taxonomy): domain Eukaryota; kingdom Metazoa; phylum Chordata; class Aves; order Piciformes; family Ramphastidae; genus Semnornis; species Semnornis frantzii. The sequence goes on along the minus strand of VWYK01051174.1, from coordinate 27,840 downwards.
TGGCGTGAAGCAGAAGTAGAGAAAGGGCTCTACTTCATAGCATCATTTTTATCACCTTATCATTTTCAATTGCCACTAAGGAGGTGATGTGACAGGAGGAGTTTGAATTATTCTTACAGCCCTACCATGATTACAAAGCTGGGGGGAAAGAAATGTGTGCTGGAAAAAAAATAAATGTGAAAACTTCTGACATCCATTTGCATTTCTGAAGGCTCACCCAACATGGATGGTACCTACCCAGAGTAGAACACACAGTTCTGTTAATATATTTTTCTCTCTTTTAAAATGAAATCATTAAGCCCTGACAGCCAGTGGATTTGTTGTCACCTCCTGAATTCCCTGCCTGTGCTGCAGAGCCCCTGCCCAGAGTCATTGCCAGCATCTAAGCCAGTAGAACGAGCACCTGGCTCTGCCTACTGGGTCCCCTTCACCCTGTGTCCTCCTGATGCTGTCCTGAGGCTGCTCATGCAAATCTGTTGAGATTAAAACCCCCAAATTTATATGGTACAAAACCAGGTACCAAAAAGTTACAATAGTTCCAAACATTGCCCCCTGCAGTCTCTGCACATTCAAAACTGTCCTTGGCCCTGAGGGGATATGTGCCATGTAGGAGCCAGGACAGGTCAAGGGAGGTGACTCTGCCCCTCTACTCCAGTGAGACCCCACCTGGAGTACTGTGTCCAGTCCTAGAGCTCCTCTTACAAGAAAGATCTGGACATGCTGGAGTGTGTCCAGAGAAGGGCCACGAGGGTGATCAGAGGGCTGTGGAGACAGACTGAGAGAGTTGGGGTCATTCAGTCTGGAGAGAAGGCTCTGAGGAGACCTTATTGTGGCCTTTCAGTATCTGAAGGAGGTCTGCAGGAAAGCTGGGGAGGGACTTCTTAGCGTGTCAGGAAGCGATAGAACAGGGGGAATGGAGCAAAACTAGAAGTGGGTAGATTCAGATTGGATGTTAGGAAGAAGCTCTTCACTACGAGTGTGGTGAGACACTGGAGCAGATTGCCCAGGTGGAAGCCCCATTTCTGGAGGTCTTTAAGGCCAGGATGGGGGCTCTGAGCAACCTGATCTAGTGTGAGGTGTCCCTGCCCATGGCAGGGGTGGTGGAACTACATTANTATTGTGGCCTTTCAGTATCTGAAGGAGGTCTGCAGGAAAGCTGGGGAGGGACTTCTTAGCGTGTCAGGAAGCGATAGAACAGGGGGAATGGAGCAAAACTAGAAGTGGGTAGATTCAGATTGGATGTTAGGAAGAAGCTCTTCACTACGAGTGTGGTGAGACACTGGAGCAGATTGCCCAGGTGGAAGCCCCATTTCTGGAGGTCTTTAAGGCCAGGATGGGGGCTCTGAGCAACCTGATCTAGTGTGAGGTGTCCCTGCCCATGGCAGGGGTGGTGGAACTACATTATCCTTGGGGTCACTTCCAGCCCTGACAATTGTATGACTCTATGACAGGCTGTCATGTCCCCTCCCAGCAGACTCAGCAAGCCTTTGTGGTACTTCTGTGTTGAAAGAGTTCGTGTTTTAGTGTAAATTACTGTGATTTGCAACTTCCAGCCTTGCAGTTCCCACTGCACCGAGATCAAGGACTCAATTTTTTTTCCTTTGTATCCATCAGTGTAAATCAAGATTAACTCCAGCGAAGTCAGTCTATTCACAAGTGTAAAAAGTAGGAAGAATGAAAGGAAAATCAGCCTATAAACTATTTGGTTTTTATTTTTAAGCAGCCAAATGAATGCTGCTGCTCGGCAGACACAGGGTGACTTGCAAAGTACCAGCTCATGCGTTACTAATGCACCTCCATTTAAATGCAGATTTTAGCTCCTACCACAGAACTTCAGGGAAATCCTCTCCAAATAAACTGTAATAGGATACCAAATGGTAATTCAATATTTCACTTTAACTTGTGTTTCAGCTTATTGATCTTAATTTTCTATCATTTTGATGCAGCATTTGCCTAGGGGGAAAGGGAATTTCATTCACTGTAATAAGGCTTTTAATTAATAATTAATTATTTTGATATTCCAAACATCCAGTGGCAATCTGCTCATATTGCTGTAGCTATTTCTGTTTTCAGTGCTGTGACTGTCCATAATTCAAAAAGTAGTTGAGACACAGCTGAGAAAAGGCAGCACAGTGCAGAATCATAGAATCAGGGAATGGTTTGGGTTGCAAGGGACCTCCCAAGGTCAACAAGCTCAACCCTCTGTGCAGTCAGCAGGGGCATCTTCAACTAGATCAGGTTGCCCAGAACCCTGTCAAGACTCACCTTGAGTATCTCCAGGGATAGGGCCACAATCACCTCTCTGGGCAACCTGTTCCAGTGTTCCACTACCCTCAAGGTAAAGAACCTGTTCCTAACATACAATCTAAATCTACTCTTCTCTGGTTTAGTGCTGGGGTGCTAATAGACGTCAACACCTGCGACCAGCCTCCCCTGGGACTCCCGCCCCACCATCCCCTTCCAAGGGCACAGGAGATTGCACCTAAACTCAGCCAGGTGCCTGCAGTCTTATGCAGTCAGATGCAATCTCACACATACAGAGGTGCCAGACAGTTTCAGATCTCCACATCTCTGATGCCAGCAAAGGTCTGCCATTAAACCCTCACTCTGGAGTAGGATGTGTTCTTCAGCTCAATGCTAAACCACAAGAGCCTGAGAGCAAAAGCCACCTGCGGGGAGCATGAGGGAGAGGTCCCCTAGGCTGACAGTCTAGGAAGATTTGCCTCCCCCTGGCTGGGCGGCCCGAAGGCCACTTTGTGGAGCATAGAGTTCCCTCCCTGCCATGGCAGTCTAGAGACTGCTCCCTCTGCATGGGCGGCCCTAAGGCCACCTGTGTAGCACAAGAGTTCCCTCCCTGCCATGCCAGTCTAGAGACTGCTCCCTCTGCATGGGCGTGCCCAGTGCCCCTCTACCCAGCGTCCTGCAGAGGAAGCCTTTGGGCTGCTGGCCCTCAGGCAGTGCCTGTATGCAGGGTGCCCAGGGAGCTTGGCCTGCTCCTGCTGGCCGCTTGGCACAGCTGCTGCCAGCACTGAGCCCTTCTCTGCTGGTCGGCTTCCAGGCTGTGCCAAATTCTGCTGCTTTACTCTCAGGCTGTGGCAGGACCTCCCCTGCCCCCAGCTGCTCCTGTGACCAAGTCTGTCACTACACCATGTTTCCAAGCACCCATGGCCAGCCCATTCCAGTGCCTGACAACCCTAATCATGGAGCAGAATTGGGTGAGAGCTGTGAGTTGTCTCCAGATCATTGAATGACCTCAACAAATGTGCAAACAGCAAATGGGTAAAGTGTGCTTTTTAAAACTCTTCTGTGTGTGTGCAGTGTAGCTGGGATCCACAGGATGGCAAATCCCTGCACCTCTGGCACTAGCAAAGCTCCAAGCAATAATGATCTTTGTGATTATGTTCCTTTGGGAAGCTCACCTGCAAGCCCTCGTTTTTCTTCTCTAAATTATTTCCAACATTGTTAACCTTTGGCAGATTCAACCACCTGCTAAACAAACTCAAGCTATGAGAGAAACAGGCCTCCTCTATCACACCAAAATAAGCCTTGCCATAGCTCAGTCTGCATTAGTGATACGTTGCAAATAGACAGAAATGAGTCTTGTAACTGGCAAGAACACAGCACCTGCCATCCTAAACTGCCTCACAATAGATTTTGTTGTTTGGTTGGGTTTGGTTTGGGGGTTTTATACCTTCTAGAGGCAGGGACAGTCTTTGATTTCAGTTCTGAAGCCCACAGCTGCCAGACTTCAGAATGACACCACAGAACCACTGGTTAGTTAGTTACCTTCCCATGTAACCACTTGTGATCCCCATGGCTTTCCTTGAAGGCAAAGCCACCCAGGCTGAGTGCCACTGAGACATGCTGACTTTATAGATGGAAAGTAATGAAAAAGAGTGCAGCTACCCTGGAGGAGCTGGGTAGAGTATTTTTCTCATCAGCAGTCTATTATCAGTAAACACAGTTTGACTGGAACCAAAGCACTAAGCAAAATCTCAGGGGGAGTAAAGTCTGTAAGGCTGCTGGAAGGGAGGGTCTTGTTTTCAGTGAATCACTTCTGGATTATATCAAGAAATCAGCTCTTGAAGGTTCTCAGTGAAAACCAAAAGACTGCTACAGTCCAAGAGAAATGTTTCTCTCATTCAGAACAAAATTTGAGAACTCTCAAAATCCTAGGGGTGTTGATAATTATTTTTTTTTTATTGTTGGTTGGGTTTTGTTTGTTTGTTTGCTGTTGTTTGGATTTTGCTTTTTGGGTTTTCTGGTTTGGTTTGGGATTTGGGCTTTTTTTGTGGGTTTGTTGGGGTTTTTTAGGGGGAGTTGGGTTTGGGGTGTTCGTGTGTTTTGTTTTGGTGGGTTTGGGTTTTGGTTTTTTTTTGGTTTTGGGGTTTGTTGGTTTGGGGTTTTTTGTTTGTTTTGTTAGGTTTTTGTTAAATACTTTATGGAAATCATAAAATCATAGAACGGTTGGGTTGGAAGTGACCTTATAGATCATCTAGTTCCAACCTCTTGCCATGGGCAGGGACACCTTCTACTAGACCAGCTTGCTCCAACTTATTTTTGGTACCCATCAAAACTGTAAATCCTCAGTATTAGGAAATAAAAAGGTTATTTGCCAATGAATGGATTTTTTCCATTCTGTGGAACTGAAAAATAATCTGGATAGCAAGAATGGGTTGTGGGCAGTTCCTGTAATAGCGTTTTCCCAAGACCTAAGCTCTTGCTAGGACTTAACAATTAAGTCTGAAAGCCATTTAAATCAAGGGAATGGATCAGGTAGGAACTGATAAAAGTTTCTCCTTCTTTGAACACGTAAATTCACATCATAATGGATGACAGAGCAGGAGGTTTTCATAGAAGCAGTAGGGATATACATCCTCTTACTTCCTTTACTGGCTAAAACCTTGTTTTTCAGTGTACTTACTGTGTTCATTTATTGGATGGCAAGCATGCATTTTTAATTACGTTAGCTGAAATGTTGGCTGGTTGTTAAACCACCTCTTTGGAATGGATCCATTCGAGCCCCGTGAATCAGCAGCACTGGGTTATAGTCTTTGCATTTCTCCACCGCAGCATCGCAAATTGAGCCTCGCACAGAGGACAATCTGGTGGAGAAAGAGAAAAGGCTCCATCTAGTGGCAAGAATTCCTATGTAAAGCCCCCCAAAAAAGCGATTTTCACTTCATTTTATGCACGAAGAAATACTGCTGCAGATTTTTGTTTCATTAAGCTGCCATGTTGTTCTTAATTCTTGCCTTCTACAGAGCCATGATTTCATATGCAAAGCTGAAGCATTAGGAATTATTCTGCCAGTCTTCAGCAAGCAGCACTGATGCTACTTAAGTGGGTCTATACCGAAGGGCTGATCCACAAAGTTCTTTCTCCCTCCTCTTCGGGCTTCAATATATAGTAACAAAAAATGGATAATTTGAGTGTCAACATTTTAAATAATTTAAGGTTCCTTCTTACTTAAAACTTACTGGAAACATTCATAATGTGACCATACCTCCCTTTTCACTTCTCACTACCTGAAAGGAAGTTGGAGAGAGGTGGGTTCTGGTGTCTTCATCCTAGTAACGTCACAAGACAGGAAGGAATGGCCTCAGGTTGCACCAGAAAGGTTTAGGGTGGGTATTAGAAGAAAATTCCTCACTGAAATGGTTCTCAAGGACTGGGACAGGCTACCCAGGGAGGTGGTTGAATCCCCATCTCTATTTCAAAGAGGCAGAGATGTGGTGCTGAGGGCCATGGTTTAGCACCAGCCTTGGTGGGATTCAATGATCTCAAAGGTCTTTTCCAACCTAAATAATTCTGTAACACTTAACAGGGTTATTTTGGGAGTACAGGGAGCCCTACCTGTGTGTTATCTCTTCTTCATTAAATGACCTGTTTACCTGCAAAGGGTGAAATCTGGGTTCTCAGGCAACTTGGTCTAGTGCATCAACTTTTGGCAAGCCACAGCCTCATTGGCTTCTGTCTCTTCCACAAGCATCTGCCGAAAGTTATTCATCCTCCTTCTCTTCAGTTCCAGGCTAGCTACAAGGGTGGGAGCAGGAAAAGTAGCAGCAAGCAGAGATTTGGCAGGACACCCAAGCACCTGTATGTCCTGCCTTCTTGTCATTTTTGCTTCCATACAGCTTGGCAACATCAATTCCTCCTGCACAGCAATGGGCAGACAAGTGTAACACATGTACTAGTAATAAATTACTACAGCCCAGTTTACTACAGCCCATGCTCACATCCCCAGGTGGAGTATCCTCCTGAGCAGATCACAAACCACCGACATTTTGTATGCCTCAATCACAGGGAGATCTCCATTTGCAGTGGGCAACTTGGTATTAAATCCAGAGGATTCCAGCTTCAGTATTAACAAATGGTTTGCCAGTTCTGATAGGACACAGAGACCTGCTCATCTGCCCAAACAATTCTCCCCAGTTGCAGCTCTCCTTGTAACACCTTGTATCCTCCTTGGAGGTGTAACACTGATACAAGCAAATGAGAGCTTGTTTGGCTTGTTTTACAAACTAAAGCAAAGGGTAGTCTTGGAGTTCTTACTCTCAACCTTTATATAAGCAAAGATTGAGACCCCACCTGGAGTCCTGTGTGCAGTTCTGGAGCCCCCAGCACAAGAAGGACAAGGAAGTGTTGGAGCAGGTCCAGAGGAGGGCCACAAAGATGCTCAGAGGGCTGCAGCAGCTCTGCTATGAGGACAGGCTGAGAGAGTTGGGGCTCTGCAGCCTGGAGAAGGCTTCCAGGAGACCTTAGAGTAGCCTTCCAGGATCTGAAGGGGGCCTACAAGAAGGCTGGGGAGGGACTATTTACAAGGTCTTGCAATAACAGGACAAGGAGCAGTGGGGTTTAAACTGGCAGAGGGGAGATTTAGACTGGATGTTAGGAGGAAGTTGTTTGCAGTGAGGGTGGTGAGACACTGGCACAGGTTGCCCAGGGAGGTTGCGGCTGCTCCCTCCCTGGAGGTGTTGAAGGCCAGGTTGGAGGAGGCCTTGAGTGACCTGTACTAGTGGAGGTGTCCCTGGCAGGGGGTTGGAACTAAATCGTCTTTGAGGTCCCTTCCAACCTTCCCATTCTATGACTAATACAGGACTAGTCTTAGAGTGCCTTTAGGGAAGTTCATGTTTGCAAAACGCAAGCACTGCCATCTCCAAAAGGAAGAAAAATCATAGCATGGTAAGTGTTGGTAAGGACCTCTGAAGAGCAGGTAGTCCAATGTCTTTGCCAAAGCCTAGGGCAGGCCACACAGGAATGCACCTAAACAGGTCTGGAAAGTCTCTAAAGGAGACTCCACAACCTCTCTGGGCAGCCTGTGCCACTGCTCCATCACCCTCACAGTAAACTTTTTCCTCATCTTGAGGCAGAACTTTCTGTGCTCCAGTTTGTACTCACTGCCCCCTTGTCTTATCACAGGACACCACTGAAAAGAGCCTGGCACATTCTTCTTGACACTCACCCTTCAGAGTTTTATAAACATTCCTAAGAAGCCTTCTCAGTCATCTTTTGTCCAGACGAAAAAGTCCCAAGTCGCACGGCCTGGATAGAAATGAAACTGCAGTTTTTGGTTTGAGGGCAGCTTGTATCTTTAGTCTCTGTTTGTAGGGGGTCTATGTTACACTTAAAAACACACCACCCAAAACACCACCACTTATGTAAGACTTCACAGGTATTTCAAAATTATCATCACAACTGTTTAGACTGGATAGTAGAAATAAATTCCTTACAGAGAGGGTGGTGAGACAGTGAACAGGTTGCCCAGGGAGGTCATGGATGATGCATCCCTGGCAATGTTCAAGGCTAGGCTGAACAAGGCCTTGAGCAACTTGGTCTAGTGGAAGGTGTCCCTGCCTATGGCAGGAGGATTGGAACTAGGTCATCTTTTAGATCCTTTCCAACCTAACCCATTGTATGAGTCTATCAATCTAAGAAAATTGGCACCAGCTATTTGTTTAAATTAATGCCACTTGGTTCCTAATGCAGGATGGACATCTACCTCACTAGGCATGCCACAGAGAAGTCCTGCAAGAGATCTCCTTTGAAGCAGAAGTTGTTACATAATACCACTTGTAACTGTTCACATTTTAGGTGATTATAGGCTTGCTGCTGAGCTAAAGCAAATCCCCCATTTGGAACCACAGTAAGATCCTCTGCCTCATTCCGTTTTAAATACCTTGCCTTAGTGCTGCTGCTCAAGCTGCTGCTAACGAAACAACCCACTTCCAGATGTGAAACTCTGGGGAAATATTCACCAATCTGCTTTTGTAAGAATCTGCTGTAAACTCAAAATGCTAATTTAGGGATTAAGCACTGATTTATTCCCTCTCCAGGTCATTGGATAGTCACATACAAGCCTTCTAATTAATATTTAATACAGCTATTTCAGATTATGTTCATCAGGATTAGATATACTCAGCTGGTTTTTAGCTTCTTTGTGGAAGTAGCACTCTGTACAATAAATGCACACCCATGCACTGGTCTCCAGAGTACCACTAAGTTCCTTCCTTCTCTTTCCACAGCTAACCAGGTGCTGAAGTTTGGAACACTTGTCAGTACTTCCAACACCTATGACAACTCTGGAATCGTCACCGTCGAGACGGACAAGCCTTTGCTGTGGACAATGGCTGTCAAAACGTAACATCAGCTACAGCTGCCTTTCCTGGTGGGAGTCAACTCCAATCACTGCAAAACTTCACTGAATTAAGGCAGTAAAGCTGTTCTGAAGATAGGAGGCACTGATTTTTTATGTACTGAATGCCAAACAAGCCTGAAATAAAAATCACTTGAGAGCAAATCAAGAAGAGTAGCAATAATCAAGTACTTCACGCTGGTACCTCACACTGTTTAGTTAGAAGACACAAGAGCTGCCACCTAATACAGTGACACACACAAAAGGAATGTAAAGAAACTGCTTCCACCTATTGGGTTGGTTCAGACTATTTATACTAAGTATTGTATTCCAGTACTGAACTACTTTTCCTCTTTTGCCAACAGGAAGTACACTGGAGAGTTACAAATTGTGTGACTCTAAAAGGTGACGGCACTTGAGTAGATACATAGAATAGTTTGAGTTGGAAGGGACATCAAAGATCATCTAGTCCCAAACCCCTTGCCGTGGGCAGGGACACTAGACCAGGTTGCAAAAGGCCTCATCCAACCTGGCCTTGAACACCCCCTGGGCACCTGTTCCAGTGTCTCACCACCCTCAGCTGTAAAGAAGTTGTTTCTAATATCCAGTATAAGTCTACCTTCTTCCAACTATGAAGCCATTGCCCCTCATCTTGTCACTACAAGCCCTTGTGAAAAGTCCCTCCACAGCTTTCTTGTAGGCCCCCTTCAGGTCCTGGAAAGTTGCTATAAGATCTCCTCAGAGCCTTAATCCCATTTTTCTGCCCTGGTTTGCAATATAGATAAGTACTGGTGACAATTCCTTAAGAAGAGTAACTACTGAATTTTCTTACTTATGAAGCAAGTTTTCTGCAGTAAGAAGCTTCATTTCTGCTGCAATGCCAGTATCAGATTGCCCAAAGTGCTTTTAAAGTCTGCAGCATTGTTAACTTCTGCAATTACCAAATGCTTACAATAAGCTTTCTGGAATGAAATATGGACATCTTTGTATCAATTTGAAGAAGAAGAGCACTGCATCTACCAGAACTTTCTACAGGCTTAGTTTTTTTAATTAAAATAGTTGATTAGTTAATAATGAAAAGTTCCAGATCAACAAATGCAGAGCCCTTTATAATTCTATGTGCAGTTCTCTTGCAGAAGTAGTATCCAAAACAGAGAAGAGTAATTTCAGCTGATAGACTTTGAAACCACAACTGTCAAGGACACAGTAAAGCTGCTTTCTTGCTGTCTGCTTTTGCTGGAACAGTGCTGTTTACTGAGCAGTACATGAAGCACTGGAACAGCTGCTGCAGAGAAGCTGTACAGTTGTCAGCCCTGGTAGGTTTCAACACTTGACTGGACAAAGCTTTAAGCAACACCATCAGAGTGCAACAATGCTCCAGCTTTGAGCATCAGATTGGTGCAGAGAATCCCCAAGGTTCCTACCTACCTGAATTTGGCTTGTTATGGTTGAAAAAAAGTAACCAAACAATTAAAACACTACCACTACTGAAAAAAACAGTCTGTAATGTAGACAAGTATGGCTGCATACATTTGTAAAGGGGAATAAGATGACAAGCATGTTTGAAAACCCACACTGAGCTTGTTTAATAGCAAACAGGTTCCAAAGCAGTGAAATCTTTGCAGCAAGCGTCACAATGTCTTGTTCTTCAGCATGAACATTCAGCCGCCTCTGTGGAGAGAGCAAAGTGATCAGTTGCAGCTAATCAAGTGTAATCAAGTGATCCTATCTCAACTCTCATTTATCCTCTCACCACTGCCTTGTCAGAACAAACATTACCACTTTGAAAGTTTATCTCTTGTTGTCAAACATTTCTCCTTGCTAAGAGGACCACTCTTGCAGGTACATACAAGTCACACATCAGGCAATAGTATTTAACCTGTTCCAGTGTCAAAACAGGACTTAGATCCTCCCTTTAAAATTTGGTTTTGAAAACAAGTTTTTAAATTAAAAAAAAAAAAAAAAAGCTTAAATGGGTAAACATGAAGGTAAAACCCAGAGAAACTGAACTTTGTATCTACTTACACAATGATATTGTTGATGGGGATGTGGATCAGCTTGACAAAGAACCCAATAAATCCCATTATGGCAAAGCCAATCGCTGTCGCCATGGCAATCTTCTGGAACTCTGCAAAAAAAACCCCAAACAATTCAGTCTGGCAAGCCTGGTGTGCTGCACAATGGAGATGTGCACTGCAGCAGCCAAAAGAGAGAGGTCTCATGAGGAAATGTGAGCATTAACACAGGAATTTGTTCAAAGTGGATTGACCTTGAGAACTAAATCCTCTGTTGAAAGGACCAGTGGGATTTTAAAAGATGCCTTCCACAGGGCATTGTTAATGTCCATTTTTTAAAATACTAAGCAATCAGAAACACCCACAGTCTGTAACAATTCACAGAGCTTTAATGCCATCATCGTTCCACTGAGAGGGTTCTCAAACACTGCAACAGGCTGCCCAGGGAGGTGGCTGAATCCCCATCTGGGAGGTACTTCAAAGAGGCAGAGATGTGGTGCTGAGGGACATGTTTTAGCACCAGACTTGGTAGACTTAGAGAACGGTTAGACTTGATCTTAAAGGTCTTTCCCAACTGAAACCAGAGAAGACTGAGAGGAGACCTCATTAGTGTTTATAAATATGTGAAGAGTGGGTGTCAAGAAGGTGCCAGTTTCTTTTCAGTGGTGTCCTGTGACAGAACAAGGGGCAATGGATACAAACTGGAACATGGGAAGTTTCACCTCAATACAAAGGTGAAAAGAGGTTGTGGAGTCTCCTTCTCTAGAGATTATCCAGACCCATTTGGATATGATCCTGTACAACCTGCCCTAGGTGACCCTGCTTTGGCAGGGGAGTTGGACTTGATCTTCAGAGGTCCCTTCTAATCCCTACCACTATTCTAGCCCTGTGGGCCCTGCGTATCCCCAATACAGTTATCAAAAACGGAAGAGCTGATGTCACGGGAAGGCAGCATCTCAAGTCCCTGCAAAAATCAAGTGCTTCAGTAATACTCTGTTATCTTAAGACTGCAACCACAAAGTGGACTAAGATCATCAATGGCCTCTCACAACCCTGCCAGTCTGATAATGAATGAAGTTCCTTACTGATCTCAGAAGGTCCCAGTAAACTGCATCCATGTGAACAAAACACTGTGACTGCTGCCGTTACAGACAGGTACCTGCACTCTGGTTAGAGCACAGCTTCTCTCCATCACCTTAGGGAAAATTCAAAAACCTTCTTCTAGCAGCAGTTCTTCCTGTCTCAGCAGGCAGTTACTAACAACAGTGAAGTGCTGAATGAGCTCCACAAAAAAGCAGTCCTAGGACCTTTCCAGTCTCTCAAAATTGTCACCTCCAAAGTCATGTAACAAGCAAGTTTCCTCCCAAAATCCCCTCCAGTTGGCTGCAACCAATCCAAGTTTACTGCTGCATTTGTCTTTTCAAAGTGCATGCCAGTTGCCAGTTCCTCTCAGACCACTTCATACATGAAAATTAAGACTTGCCTGCCTCAAAACGGATGACTTGAGCTACTTAGCCTATTTCATAAGGGGAGTTTTAGCACCACTCCCACACACCTGACTGAGTACCCACCAGAAACGGACACTTTCAAGTTTATTCTATCCAGAACCACAAGCCCATTAACAACCAGACAGCTGTTGAAGTTTAAATCCCATCTTGGAAGCACAGAAACATCCATGAGAAACAAGTCTTCACATATGGAAAGGCAGATGGTAAGGTGTAAGATGTATTACAGAATGGTAGAGGTTGGAAGTCACCTCTGAAGATTGAGTCTAATCCCCCTGCCAGAGCAGGATCACATAAAGCAGATCACATAGGAACACACCCAGGAAGGCCTTGAAATTCTCCAGAGATAGAGACTACACCACCTTTTTGAGCAGCCTACTCCAGTGCTCGGCAGCCCTTAAAGTAACAAGTTCCCTCTCATGTTTAGATAGACCTTTCTATGTTCAAGTTTATGCCCATAACCTCTTATCCTGTCACTGGGCCTATCTTCCTGACACACACCCCCTCAGACATTAATGCAAGCATTAATAAGATCCTCTATCACCCCCCTCTTCTCCAAGCCAAACAGCCCCAACTCTCTCAGCCTTTCCTCATCGTCTTAGGGCTCTGTCCCAGACCTCTGTGTTAGTTCTTGACCTGTGGAGCCCATAATTAGAAACAGCACTCTAGATGGGGCCTCACCAGTGCAGAGTAGAGGGGGACGGGAACCTCCCTCAATATACTGGGCACACTCCTCTTAATCCATCCCAGGATGCCATTTTCTTTCCTGGCCACAACAGCACACTGCCAGCTCATGGTCATCCTGGCATCTACCAGGACTCCTGGGTCCTGTTCCTGCTCTCCACCAGGGCAGCCCCCAGCCTGTAATGAAGTAAGGATTGTGCTCACTTTGAGTGTGTGCGTTACCTTTCCTGTCGGGCTTGGTGCACCTTTTCACAAGCCGTATGGAGTCTTTCACAAACTGCCGGCTGGGTTCCACGAATTGCATTACCTGGTCCATGATGACCTGCAAAGATGGACAGCCTTAGGATGGTTAGTACCACATACAGACCAAGAGTTTTTAATTACAGAAGAAGCAGTTACCTACCAAATTTGTAAAGCCTTGAGACAACCTAAGAAATCATAATCCAGCCTAACTAGACTTCAAAACATGCTTCCACTTTGCAGAAGCATTTTCATGAGGCACACTATCAATGCATGAAAGAAGGGCTACTGCTGACTGCAGGAAATGTGAAAAATGATGCCTTTCAGCACAGAAGAGGAAAACGACAGCTACATCGCAGCTTGCTTTTAGCTAACCTTCGGCTCTTTCTGAGAATGCCACTGAAGGCATCCAAATGGACCGAAGTCACTTGTTTCAACAAATCCCAGAGCCAAAACCTGCTGGAGGGCACCAAAGGAAACACCACGGCCTGATCCCATTCTGCCAGCGTTGCCACACCACGCAAGACAGCAGGCTCGGGCGATCTACGCTCATTAACTAGCAGAGAACCCTTAATATGAAGGTTCCTCACACCAGACCCTCGCACATCTTCCTGAGACTCCTTTCCCTGTTACCGCAGCCCGTCCCAGCTCCTCCCAGCCTCCGAAGACGCTACAAGGGTGCTTCGGTCCCGGCCCCGCTCCTCGGCACCGGCCCCTCCTGTGACAGGCTGGCCCAGGGGCGCGCTGCCCAGCCCCTCAGCCCGCAGCCGCGAACACTCCTGCAGAAGGCCACTACGGAAGCTCCGCTCTCCGAACCCTCCCGCGACAAACCGGCCCGATCTCTCGGCCCCTCAGACCGCACCGTACCTACCGACAAAGCTGCCAGGCGAAGGCCACGTCGCACAGAGGCGCAGAGCGCGATGACGTCTGACGTTAGAGCGGCGCAGAGCCGGCGGCGTCTGACGTCAGTGCGTGCGCGCCGGGCGGGCTAGTCTGCAGGAGAAAAAGAGGGGTTCGCGGCCTGCGGCTCTTTCTCTCCCCGACTCGCCAGCAGCGCAGCGGCAGGACTGGGTGCGACCTAGCAGGGTCGGAGGCGCCGCGACCTCCTCCTCCCCCCCCCAGAACAGAGCAGAACAGAACAGGAGAGAGCAGGGCAGGAGGTGGGAATAGCCACAAAATCCGTGGATGAGATGCGGAGAGCAGAGCTGTTACTGAGAACAGGTGAGAGAGCTGAGGCTGTTCAGCCTGGAGAGG
>VWYK01051174.1:0-13474 GCA_013399775.1 Semnornis frantzii | reverse complement strand
CTTTCCCCCCCCGCCTCGCCAGCAGCGTAGCGGCAGGACTGGGTGCGACCTAGCAGGGTCGGAGGCGCCGCGACCTCCTCCTCCCCCCCCCAGAACAGAGCAGAACAGAACAGGAGAGAGCAGGGCAGGAGGTGGGAATAGCCACAAAATCCGTGGATGAGATGCGGAGAGCAGAGCTGTTACTGAGAACAGGTGAGAGAGCTGAGGCTGTTCAGCCTGGAGAGGGCTGAAAGGAGACCTTATAGTGGCCTTCCAGTATCTGAAGTGAGCTACTGGAAGGCTGGGGACTTACAAGATGAGAGGGAGTGGTTTTAAACTAGAGCAAAGCAGATTTCGAGTGTACGCTAGGAAGAAGCTCCTTACTGTACGGATGGTGAGGCACTCGAACAGGTCGCCCACAGAAGCTGGGGATCCCTCATCCCTGGAAGCGTTTAAGACCAGGCTGGATGAGGCTTTGAGCAACCTGGTGTAGTGAAAGATGTCCCTGCCCATGGGAGGGAGTTGGGAACTAGGTGATCCTTTCCAACTGAAGCTGTACTATGCATCTGTGATCTTCGCAGTTCCCAGTTAAGGACACAGGCACAGTGGAGCCCAATCTTTGCTAGAGAGCAAAAAAAAAAAAAAAAAACCCTCTCAAACCTGCTGCTTGCACCTGTACATCTTGGATTCTTGTAGGCATATTTTTTTCCGCTGGCTTGGTCTTTACTACAACAGGGAAGAATCTAAGGCATGTTTGGTAAGATGCCTCTGAGCCTATCAGAGCTGTGTTAGCTGAGCACAGAGGATTACAATGATGTATTTTTCAGCAGCAATTTACTTGGCCATGTTCCTAGTCCTCATCTTGTTATTTTCCCATATAACCATAGGGTCTAAAAGCCTTGTAGCAGAAAATAAAGGGAGGATGGTACCTGTGAAAAATGCTGCTCAATAAAGGGAGAGGAGAAGAAAAAAATGGGCAAAACTTCTTGAGACTGTGATTGTCTGTGAGTCAGACATGTTGATTTGTAGGAATGCTGGAGCCATTGTGAACTACAGTTCATCACCTTTCCAGACTCCTGTGTTGGGTGATTTTCTGTAGAGCACGCTGTAGCACAGCACCTAAAAATGGCAAAGCTTCTTACATTGTGGCACCGCAGGTATAATGTGACACAAGCCCTTGCATGAGGGGGTCAGAGAGGTTGCGTCTGCATAAAGTGAGTCCTTCTGTGCTGTTTTTGAAAGGAAAATCAGATTGTGTAACAGGTAGAGGAAGAATACAGGTAATGTTTATTGATTTCAGTGATGGGGTAGAAGATATGAGCTGTCTGTCAGCTGTCCCTCCCTCTCTCATGACAAACTCTCCCTGCTCTGCTGTGGGTTACAGCTTCAGCACCTCGGGGATAGAGGCTGAGCCTCTTCTGAGCATAAAGAGCATTTGTTATTCAAACTTTTTTCCAAGTTTTCTTTTTGTGTCTGTGTGTCCTAGAACTGGTTGTTCTTACTTATGGTCTTGGTCTTCAGGGCAAGATATGCAAAAGCTTCTGTCTCCTAGCAATCTGTATTTTTTTTCACTGAAAGCAAGACTGTTGCTGAGGTGGTTTATTCCTGCTGCCTTATGGTCCTTGGAAGGTTGGGGAGGGAACTGGTGTGCTTCCATGAGTACATGTCCATGGTAGCTCTACAAGCCTGCATTTATGACAATGTCTAAGCAGTAAATCATTCTCTCAGCAAAGAGAGGACAGTTGCTGTCCTAGATTGTGGCATGCTAATGCTGATTGGCTTCTGGATATTCATTTTGCATAACCTGGAGCCACATCTTTTTTTTTTCCCCATTTTATTGTATGCTCCAAGGGTGAGAGGATTTCTTTGAGCATAGTTTTATATTGCACTCCTGGATGGAGCCTCATAACCTGTGACAGAACTGTGCTCTTCTGTTCCCTGCACTCACCATGAGTGGAGGAACCATGAACCTGTTATATGCTTGAAATGCTGCAGATGTTTCCAGTTCCAAAAACACTTTTTAAAAGACACAAAACACAAGGGATACGGGTGGGAACTAGATTTTATTTTATGTTGGTCTGTATACCTTTCTTTTTTAAATCTTTCTGAGAGCCAATGATCTAACACTAAAACTGTACCCAGGCAAGGCAGCAGCAGAGCTTGCTCCAGCTGCAAACATGGACTGGGCAGAAGAACCCAGGAGACCTAGGACAGAGTGATACCTTATATGCGTCAGAGCAGCAGCAAGAACTGAGCCAAAAGGGCCCAGAGAAGCCCTAACAAGAGGCTATGCTCAATGCTACAGAGCAAAAAATCAGCTCCTGGGGAAGCCAAGAAAGCTTCTCTGTCCTGGCAGTCTAGAAGGCTTCCTCCTCCAGGATGTGTGGCCCAAAGGCCACCAGTGTGCAGCACAAGCGGCAGGTTGTGTGTTCTGGGACTCTGCAGAGCTTGCTCCCTCTGGATGGGTGGCCCCAAAGCCACCTGTGGGGAGCGTGAGAGAGAGGTTCCCTAGGCTGACAGTCTAGAAAGCTTTGCCTCCCCCTGGCTGGGTGGCCCGAAGGCCACCTGTGGAGCACAAGAGTTCCCTCCCTGCCATGGCAGTCTAGAGGCTGCTGCCTCTGCATGGGCAGCCCTAAGACCACCTTTGGGAAGTACAAGCAACAGGACCCTGGCTAGCTAGAGTGGCCTGGAGAAACCCTGCCATGGAAGGTGCTTGAGCTCAGTGCTGCAGAGGAGAAGCAATGCTGGGAAGCCAAGAAAGCTTCCTCAGCCTGGCAGTCTGGAGAGCTTTCTGTCCCTGGCTATGCAGCCCGACGGCCACCTTTGTGCAGCACAAGCAGCAGCCTCCTAGCCAGAGTGGCCCAAAGGAGACCTGGGCCAGGGGCTGTGGTGGGTGCTGCAGAGGAAGGCAAAAAACCTCCCGGGGACACTTCCTATTCCCTTGGGAGGGAAAAAAAGCCTTCCTGCCCTAGCTGCAGGGCATGAGAGGCATCTTCCCGGGGCAGGAGCAGTGGGCAGTAGCCCAGCCGAAAGGGAGGGAGCCCTGCCAAGTGGTCATGCTCAGTGCTGCAGAGGAAGGCAAAAAAACACCGGGGACCAGTGCCAATCTGCCCCGGGGGGAAGAATTCCTTCCTGACCCCAGTGCTGGTGGTCAGCTACTCCCTGAGCATGTGAGCAAGACCTGCTGCCTCCTCCCACAGGCTTCTCATGCCTCCCAGGAGATGTCCAAACCCTGTCCTCCCTCAACCTGTAGTCCCTATCTCAGGAGCTTGCCCGAGAGAGCCCGAGGACAAAAATCGTTCCCACGCTTGGCACCAGTGGGTGCTCCAAAGCACGGGGAGCCCTGGCGGCATCTCTGCCTGCCCTTCCTTACGGCTGCTGCTGCTGCTGTCCCTGGGCCGGGGACCACAGAGCAGTGTGGGACTTACAGCCCAATGAAGGGAGGAATACAGAGAAGGAGGAGAGAGGAGAAAGCAAGGCGATGGGTTGGGAAAAGTGTTAAGGGACCTGCTTGCTGAGCAGCACTGTGCATCCTCAGATTTTCAAAGGCAACCCAATAGCTCCATTGGCTGAGGTCATGCTAATGATCTATCACTTGCCAGTCGGTGTTGCTGAGCATAAAATTCAGTCTTTAGAAACTGCTAAGATATATGGCACCTTTTATTTCTTAATTTACATTACCATAAATATAGTTGATAAATGTATATCTTGATAAACCTTTGGAATATCTATGTGCTTCTGACATTTAGAAATTACTTTTAGGTTTTTGTCCTCCTAAATGATCCTCAGTGTCTGTTTGGACTAGATAAGCACATCTGCTTGATTTATGATGGAAAGAAAGATTATTTCCCTCCTCAGTGGCTGTACAGATACAGGGGAAGAACATAAATGAAGAATTGATGTTAGGAGGAAAATGATAGCTCAGACTTGGGGTTCAGGAGGAAGTGATTAAGTGCTTGTGGGCCGTGTCTTTGGGTTAGCTTCATTAATTATAGAAATGTCACTAGATCAGGCTTTAATGCCATGGTTCTGAAAGGGAAGAGGAGTCACAAATCCCCATCCTTTGATTTGTGCTTCTTAATATTTAGTGGAAATGAAATGTGGGGGTGAGGGACGAGTGCTATTAAAATAGATTTTTACCAGGGTTGGATTTATTGTGTATTAGTTTAAAGATGACCTTTTTAACAGTCTGCCTTCAATTTAATTTGAAAGACCTGAAGGGTGAAAGAACTTGGAAAATTTGTGTCTTTATCATGATAGATGCAATGCAAGCTAAACAAGGGCAGTATACTAATGGCTTCACTAAGTGATACCTCAGACTAAAACAGATCTGAAGATAAGGTTTCTAGATGGCAAAAGCAACAGGGAGCTTAACCACGGAAGAGCTGTGTCTCCATCATCTCCTCAGGAGAAATGAAACAGTAGTTTCTCATCTTCAAGGCTTGTAGTATTGTTTTGGTTTAGCACAGCTGATGGTTGTGATTTAAGAAATCTTACTTCTAACCACTTCTCAACTATTTGAGGTGTGCCACTTGCTAAGTTTACAGTTTGTTGGGGTTTGTTTTTTTGGTGCCAGTTAATATCATTCTCCATCTGGGCTCAGCCAACAAGAACAACAAAAAAAGTAGTAAGAAAAATAACTGTAATAAGCAGTGGGCCAGAGAATGCCTCCTCTAGATCTTGCTCAGGTAAATGGCAACTGATGCTACAGACCTTGTCCTCGTCTTTGCAGTTTCCACCTGAAGATTTTTCTCTATAAGAAACAAAATGACTCAGTTCTTCATAATAACACCACTGTAATGTTAGTAAATGTTAATTACCACCTCTGATTAATTAAAAAATAAGCTAAATTCAAATTGAAAACATTCCTATCCTTAAGATGAGTCCCTTCCTCCTTGAGGAGCATCTGAGGGAATTGAGCTTGTGTGATCTGGAGAAAAAGGAGGCTGAGGGGAGACCTCATTATGCTCTACAACTCCCTGAAAGTATAGTTGGACTTGGGTGGGTGTTGGGCTCTTTTTCTTAGTAACAAGTGATAGGACAAGAGGAAATGGCTTTAAGCTGCACCAGCAGAGGTTTAGGTTGCATATTAGAAGGATACTAAGTTTAGAAGAATCTTCTTCACTGAAGAGGTTCTCAAAGACTGAAGCAGGCTCCCCAGGGAGATAGTTGGATCTCCATCCCTGGAGGTGTTCCAAAGAGGCAGAGATGTGGTGCTGAGGGACATGGCTCAGCCCTGTACTTGGTAGAGTTAGAGAATGGTTGGACTCTGATCTTGGAGGTCTTTTCCAACTAAAAAGATTCTATGATTCAAAGTTTGATTAAAAATAAAGCAATAGTTTGGTTTTTAGTTTGCTTTGGGTTTGTTTGGGTTTTGTTGTTTTGGGTTTTTCTTTGTGATTGGGTCGGGATTCGCTTTTTGGGTTTTTTTTTTTTTGGTTGGTTGATTGGTTTGGTTTGGGTCTTTCTGGTTTTTTGTGGGCTTTTTGTAGCAGATGAGTATTTTTTGTCAGTAGAAATCTTTTTCTCAGGTGTTCTGTGTGTATTCAGACATTTTAAAAAGTGACTCTCAAAAGTATGCAGTGGCTGCATGTGTTATACACCAAATTCAGTTGTATAGCAGATACAGAAGTAGCAGCAAAAAAGGGGCAAACAAAGCATCTTTTCCAATATGTTGAATATGACCTCTGCCTGTTTCATGCCAAGATACCAGAGCAGCCAATCTTTTCAGGTTACCAGGAGCAAGCAGTTAATTGAGGCATGGCTACAGCATCAAAATCCTAATTTAAAGCCCCATTTTTAGAATGAGATCTTGTTTTACTTTGTTTTGGCCAATCTGCACTTATTATAAAGCACACCCCATGCCCCTTGTAGGTTATTTCAGAAGTACAATAAACTAAAGCTGTGTTTTCTTTCTGTGATGTTGTAATATACCTCTTACTCAGTTTGCAGCTCAGGAGCAACTACTTAAAGTGTCTGTTCCACCCTGTCACGGTCCAGAGGACAGAGACTAAAAATGTCTCAGTGCAGAGGAGAGAGATTTGTCCCTTATACATTCCCATGTTGTGGAATTTAAGGCACGAATGAGGCCAAATGTCAAAAGCTAGGCTATTTATTAAAGGACAAAGTGAACAGAACAGGGAAAGAGAGAGGGAGGGAGAGAGACAAATGGATAAAGAGAGGAGAAGAGCAGGAAAGGAACTATATTACCCCACACGCACCCCCAAGATGCTTTCTTTGACTGGAGGAGGTCTGAGGAAGGCTGCTGCTGCTCTGCCTTGGAGGAGGTGTCCTTGGATTCATCTTTGTCAGCTTGTGCTGTCCTTGGCTGGAGGAGGGGAGGGAGAGAGCATCCACAATGATTCTCCCTTCTCTGATCAGCCTCCAGCATGTACTGTTTCTCAGTGGAGTTCTCTCTTCTCCAGGAGTACTTTTCTTCTTTCAGCAGGCAAATTTTAGGGCATGGCATGGCTGCTGCTGGTGGTGGAGAGAGGGTTCCTGGGCTGCTGTTCTCAGGCTGGATGTCCATGGTGATGTTTTCTCCCACCCACTCTCTAATGCTGGTGTAGGCTCAGTGTCTTTTATTCAGTTTATCACAGCTCCCCTTGGCCACCTGAATCAGTAATGCATAAGTGACTGCCAGGAGTGCTGTCAGTGGGCAGAGCTGGCCATCAGGCAGGTCGTTTAGAACGATCTTGTCTTTGCACCCTTCAGGGAGTCCTTGTGCTTGCTGGGGTTCGGCTCTGGCAGTGCTCTCTCTCCCCTCACTCCTCCAGTGCACATCCCTAGGCACAAGCCCTCTGATCAAGCAAACCACCCAGGATGTGCTTGTACCACGTCTCCTGAGCAGCTGTTGCCTTGGGGGAGTAAAGATGATTTTACCTTTGTTGATTTACATGTACAAGAGAGACAAGATTTAGTCTCTCACACACCCTGGTAATGAGGTAGCTGAGCTGGACCCCAGACCTGCTACCATGATACTCTTTTGGGTAGAAAAGCTGTTTCACTGCGTCTCACCTCTGGTGAGATCCAGCATCCCAGTTGGCCAGGAGTGTGGGCCAGCATGCCACCTCTTTCTCTGGAGGTAAGAGGTGTTTCTTCAGCTTTTGCCTGTTGTGAAACTGTAAACACAGGAAAGAAGTTAAGAACGATGACTTCATGAGAGCAGGAACAGCCCAATGGATAGGGCAGAATGAGCAGCTGAAAAGAAGGAGGTGGATACAGGAAAAAAATGCTCCTTACAACTGGGAAGAGCAGTAACTTACTTGTCTTTAGGGGGTTTTAATGTATTCTTTTCCAAGTGATGTACAGAAGGTTGGTTGGGTGCTTGTCTTTATTCCTACTTTCAGATTAGTAGGACATTTGCCTTTGGCTTGCTTTAAGCTTTTTTTTTTTTTTTTTAATACTGTTGAGATCTCCTGAGTTTTGCCAAGTGCCTGTGCCCAAGAAGACATATCAGTGACTTGGGCAGGAGCTGTGTGCTTCAGGCACGCTAGCAGCACATCATTTCACAAAGGGTGTCTTGGAAACATACTCTAAATATGTAATAACTTGGCCATAAAAGGATCCAGAGGAGTTTGGGGATGTCAGAACTGAACATCAGGTTGGGAAGTTTTTACAGGGGTGGGGATCATTCTTGGACTTCAGAAAACTAGAATTGCAGAGCTGATTTTTATATATATATATATTTTTTTTCTGCTCTTTCAAAGATGTTTTTCAGTACCCCATTTCCTCCTTTCTGCCTTCACTTATCTTCTCTCCATGTGCTGCCTAGAAAGAAATTTGAAGGTACCTGGAATATTTTGACTGTTTCCATTTCTAGGTGCTCAGTCTGGGTAACTTTCATGTGCCCCTACTGTTCAGTGAGCAGAGAAAGAGCATCCTTTAAAGAGAACAACTTGAAGACGTTGGTCATTAGAGAAGTAGTTGTACTTGATTGGTAGCTGAGTGCATAATCCTCCTCACATGCTGGTGGGAGTGCTGAAGGAGCTGCTTTTCACACCATCCAGGAGCTGCAGACCTGTTGTCCCAATCTGCAGCAGTCTTGGTGAGGTTTATTTGCTCCTGTAATGGTAAGGGTGGGTGGGTTGCTCGGCTTGTGTATCTCACTTGTAGTGCTCCAAGTCTTTATGGGTGAAAAGGATTTGAGGAGTCTTCTGTTCAACTGATACAAATGGATCCATCAGGTTTTCAACACAAAATTACCAGCAGTCCTTAGCTCTGTCAGAAAGAGCTACAATTGGAGCAGACAATGAAATGTTTGTAAATATCCTTCCTCTTACTTCCCAGTAAGAAATGCTAATTACTTGCATCATTGGAGAAAAGAACAGAATCCTGCAAGGCAGTTGCAGGATTTATAGTTTAAACATCTGACTATCTAGCACTTTCTGAAGCTGTTAGGACCCAGATGTGACTTCACAGAATGGTAATGTTTGGAAAAGACCTCTGAAGATCAATTCTAACCCCCCTGCCAGAGCAGGATCACCTAAAACAGATCACACAGGAACACATCCAGGTAGGCCTTGAAAGGCTCCAGAGATGGAGACTCCACCACCTCTCTGGGCAGCCTGTTCCAGTGCTCTGGCACCTTCTCCTGGAGAAACTTCCTAAGTTTATGCTCATTACCTCATATCCTGTCACCAGGAACTACTGAGAAGAGTCTGGTCTCATCTTCCTGACACCCACCCCTCAGATATCAGTAAGTATTGCACTTCCTCTTTATCATGGAGTTGTAAAACTGTTCAAAATGTTGAGTAATCATATTTAAGGAGTTTGAGAAGGGAGTTTTACTAACACTACAGGACAGTCTGTGTCTGTCCTCCAACTCCTAAACCAGTCCAAGTGCTTTCTTTTGCAATTAGATGAAAACATTTTAATGGTAGGATGAAAACATTTCAATGGCAGCATCTCTGCAATTTTGGCAGCAAGTGATGGCCCTGGGCATTTTTTAATTAACACCTTTTTGAAATCATTAGCTGAAGTAAAGAATGAAATAAGGCAGAGATATCTGGTAGTTAGTAACCCAGCTTTGGCTTCAAGTGTCTGTGGTGCCTGCTCTGTACATTAGCAGAGGTCCTTTGTTATCCTTTGGAGAGTGCAGGTTTGAACTCCTACAAATTGTTTATAGACATAAACCTGGCAATCATATTGGCCACCAAACATGCTGTAATCAATTGTGAGTTGACCATTAAGCTATTAAAATGATGTTAAATGCTGGGAAATCTACAGCTTCTTCCTGCTGTATTGATTTAAGCCTTTTAAGGCTGACAAGTCTTTGATGCCATCAGTTAAGCATTATTGATGCCCTTGGCCTTGAAAATATACAGCTTCAATTACATCAATTAGGGCCTTTAATTGCATCAGCAGCTTTTTAATTCTTGTCTTGCTGGTGATCTGCAACTTGTCATGGATTGGGAGAGGTGATGCTAATAAGATCTCTGGTTATTAAAACAATTGCAAAATAGGGTGTAGAGGAGATACCCAAGATGCCTTTTTTCTTTTCTTTTACCCTAGAGCAGTCACTTGCCAGGGTTGCAGTCTGAAGGGGGAGGCAGTGGATATGAATTATCAGTTAAATCATATCTGTGAAGCATTTCTTGATGGCCAAGGCTTAAAGAGGTCCTGAGGGCTTGAGAGGACTTGAGTGACACAGGATCTCCTATAGCAGCCTTAGACTTCATATCCTCTTTTATGGGAGGGATAAGGAACACAGTTGGAGATGCCTGCAGATTTCATGTGAGTTGCCAGCTGCTCTGGAAATAGATGGCAAGCACCAGTTTCTTCCAGCCTTACAACAATTTAAGAAGAAAGCACTTGTAATATGAGGTGGACTGGGCTTCCTTTTGACCTGTAAAAGGTTTTTAGGTTTTTATGTAACTCACATCTTTTTTCTGTGAAGTGAGTCTCCTTTATGTCTGTCTAAAACATGCATGAGTCTGCTCCAGGTGCTGGTGTCAATGGGATACCTGGGAACTGGAATTGGTTAGTCTGGAGAAAAGGGGGCTGAGGGGAGACCTGCTTGCTGCCTACAATTCCCTAAAAGGAGGTTGTACCCAGAAAGGTGTTGCTCACTTCTCCCAAGTAACAGTGATAATATAAGAGGAAATGGCCTCAAGTTGCACCAGGGGAGATTTAGATTGGGTATTTGGAAAAATCTCTACATGAAAAAGTGGTCAGGCATTGGAACAGGGAGGTAGCGGAGTCACCATCCCTGGGGGGTGGTCCAGAAACCTGTGGACATGGCATTCTAGAACATGGTTTGGTGAGCATGTCGGTGCTGGGTCGGCAGTTGGACTGGATGATCCTAAAGGTCTTTTCCAGCTGAAAAGAATCTGTGATTCCATGATTCTGTCTTTTGTTGTCTGTACTAATGAGATCAGTGCTTTAGGTCTGAAATGTGCACCTACCTGCCATGCAGCTAAGCTGAAAGAGATGATATTGTGCCTCTGTGAGTTTGTCTCTTGGGGCATTTTTGCTTTCTTCTCTCGAAGCTCCCAAGTCTCCACCTTATTCCTAGGTGTTGGATCTTGGCTCAGCCTCATGTCTGCAGTCCTGTGTCTTTGACTTGCCTTACTAGTAGTTCTCAGGTGCTGTATTGTGTATTTGTGGATTTTGCTCATCAGGTAATTATTATGAAATCATTTATGGTATTGTCTGCTTTGGTTTTAAACTCTCTGCTGCCCCTTGAATGTGAACATTCTTCAGTCTTCTAATTACTTTCACAAGTTGTTTTGCAAGATGATATTTACTTGTCCATCCTTAGACTCCTGAGCTTTCTTGGACCTGCTTGAAATGTTACCACATTCATCAATAATCCCCCTCAAGTCCTTGGAACAGAGTGAAAGAGGTTTTATTCTTTCCTTAATACCAAACTTACTTAGGGATGCCTCCCTGCTAGCCACAACTAGTGCCAGCTGACAAAATCTAGCTTGACCTGTCTGTCTTCAGTCAGAGTTGCTTGGTACAGTGCTGTGCCAGCCAGCCTCAGGACTTAGAGACTGGGAAGGGGCAGTCTCAGAGTGTCTGACAGCTCCAAGGTCTGTGAACAGATAGGCTCTCCAGAAGTGATCAGCTCCTGGGCACTTCCTAATTGTGCTTCTCCAAATGGGTCCTCAGGGCAGTGGTAGTAAAGCCATCTGTAGCAATCTTCTTCTCAGGACTTTTCTCTGGACATGTAGCTTACAAGACATTCCCTTTTAAAGGTCATCTAGCAATGGTGACTGCCCTGATTCTGCTGAGAGGTTGCCTGTGCCAAACTAAAGCTGTGGTGCTGGGGAAGTTTTCTGCTTGCAGTCTTTTGACACTTCCAAATGCCAATGGAGGAGAGTTTGTCTCAGAGTAGAAAGTTAACTAGCATTTGTAGTTTGTGAAAGACCCTTCAGCTACACTCCACTTGGGAGTCTTTCCATCTGCCATAGGTGGAGAAAACTTTCTCCTTGACATTGCATAGCAAGATCTCACTGACATTTGGTGCCATCTCCATCCTAAACGGTGTTCACATGACTTCAGGGACAACAGGGCTACTCTGACAGCCTTTCACCACTGGACTCAGGTTTCTCTGGCACCAGCCCACACCTTTGGGGTATGTGGAGAAAACTACACCTTTGGAAAGAGTTGCCATCATTGTCTATCCCAATAAAGTTTACTTCTGGGAGACGGGCTGCCAGTATGCCCCAGAAAACAGACATAGTGGCTCAAGGTTTGCCCATCCAGTCTTTGACCTTCCAGTGCATTCTCCAGTGTCCCTTTCTGGGTTTTTTTTTCCTCAGGGACTCCTTTCAAAAAATCCCAAGAAACTAAAAATTTGCTGACAATTGAGAGACCAGAACAGGACCATGTCAGGAGTTACATCTTGTTACTGAAAGGAACAAAAGCTGGGGAGTGGAGATCACTCCAGACTAAGAACCAGACTATCTGTTTGTGGCAGTGGTTACATCTCCCAGAGTGTTTCACAAGGTGTTTCTACATGTTAGGTGTGTGCACTGCAAGAACTGCTGCCTTTTTACTGATCAAAGCTATTTCCAGATACTGAAAAGAGCAGCTGGAGTAGTTTGGCTGCCCCAAGGCAAATGTGCACATTCCTCTTGCAACCAGGTCAGGGTGGCTGCTAGCCCCATTGCTATGGGACATGAGCCTGCACAGGAGGTGCCTGCCCATCTGGCTTCAGTTTCCCAGGACATCCCTTTCTGGATATGACTGTCAGTGTGCCTGTGGCAGTCTTGAGGTGACAGATCCTAAGGCACCATGTGAAAGGGCACCTGTCTTTCTGTGAATATTGTGAGGACCAGTAATGCCAAGATGACAGAGGGAAAGATGAAAAGTACAAACATCTCTTGAAAACCTTGCATTTATTTGGACAGAAATAGAAGAATTGTACGTGGAAAACAAGAACTTTACTGTCCTCATGGCATCTCATCCTCTAAACATTCAACTCAATGGCACTATTTTAGACTTTAAAATACTCAGCAGGAGGAGGATAATGATGATGATATTATTATTATTATTATTATTGTTGTTGTTGTTATAATAAGGCAAATGCTATCCTGTGGTGCATTAAGAAGAACATGGCCAGCAGGTCAAGGGAGATTCTCCTCAGCCTCTACTCTGCCCTGGGAGACCACATTTGGAGTATTGTATCTAGTTCTGGGGTCTCCATTTCAAGAGAGACAGGGATGTACTAGACAGTGTCAGGAAGAGGCTATGAGGATGAAGAAGGGATTGAAATAATCTGTCTGATGAGGAAGGGCTGAGAGACCTGGGGCTGTTTAGCCTGGAGAAGACTGAGAGGGGATCTTTTTAATGTCTATAAATATCTGAAGGGTGGGTGTCAAGAAGAAGGTACCAGTCTTTTTTTAAGTGGTGTCCTGTGTTAGGACAAGGGACAATGGATACAAACTGGAACACAGGAAGTTCTACCTCCACATGAGGAGAAACTTCTTTACTGTAAGGGTGCCAAAGCCCTGGAACAGGCTGCCCAGAAAGGTTTCGGAGTCTGCTTCTCTGGAGACTTTCAAGACCCATATGGAAGTGTTCTGTGTTACCTACCCTAGGTGATCCTGCTTTGGCAGTGGAGCTCGGACTCAGTGATTTTCAGAGGTCCTTTCTAACCCCTTTCAGCTTTATTGTCTCTTATGCCATTGTTTGGAAACAACTTCTGCTTGTTTACTCCTGAGCTTAACATCAGATTGCAGTGCTGCGTTTAGCTGTGGCAGCAGATGTTGGTGACATTTTATAGAGCATAAATAACAGCTGTGAGTGCTGAAATCATTAAATCTGTCAGGGGACCCTTCTTACAGTCTGTCAGACTAAAAGAGCAAGTCTTGGATGACAAGTATGTATCTATATTGCCAGAAGTTTGTTTCAGGCATTGCTGGCTACCCACTGCCTTCATGGAGCTGTGTGTCAGTGGGTGTAGATGCTACAACAAGAAACTTGAAGTTGTTCCCAAACCTAGAGCAATTCATACATCTGAGCAGATCATAGAATCATTAAGGTT
>VWYK01051171.1:25937-79583 GCA_013399775.1 Semnornis frantzii | reverse complement strand
TTTTGTTTTGTTTTTTTCAGGCTTACAAAGCTATATATTCACCTTTAAGGAAATCTAAAGATTTTAAAACTATACTTTCCTGGTTTACGTCACCTTTTTTTTTGCTGCAGTATATTGTTAGCACTGGAATAGCTGTACTGTAATAATGTAATTGTTTAAACATTAACCCAATTTTCACACTGCTCTCACCACTGAACTTTGTGTTATGCATTTCACACACAAATCATTTAATGTTTTACATGCAATAGAGATCACTGGCTAAATAAAGAGAAGAGCGACATTCACTTGCTTACAATTTAATTATCTGAATCTGATGGTACTATAAAACATTATTCATTTAACTACATTCATTCATACATACATACAACATTCATTGCTAACATTATGAAGATTTTCTCTGCAGCTTTCATGAACAACTGCTCTATTTGTTGCTGCCACATGTGTCATCAGATATAGGCTAGGGTAAGTAANGCCACATGTGTCATCAGATATAGGCTAGGGTAAGTAATTAGATACTCAAAAAGGTTTTGAATGTTTAAAATTAAGCACAAGCTGTACAGGATCATAGAATTGTTTTTTGACTTGAAGACCTTTAAGGTCATCAAATCCTACCACAATCTAACTCTACTAAATCTGGTGCTAAAACACATCCCTCAGCACCGCATCTCTGCATCTTTTAAATACCTCCAGAAATGGTAATTTTAAAAGGATTTCCTTAGATTCTTCTTCACCTTCTGTGCAAAACTCCATTTCCCCATGGAAGTGACTATATATGCAAAAAAAAAAAAAATCACCGTATTTTAACACAAGTTAAAAGTAATGTGTCCACTTACAAACCACCTTCATAACCTCAGAGAAGGCACAAATATTTGAATACAAATTATTATATTATCCTTTTTTATTTGGTCCTCACAGTGCACAGTTTGGCATAGATTTCTTAAAACTTTTCTAAAAATGCTCCGATACAGGTAATAAAATGGAAACATTTTAAGATATGAAAAAAATCTGTTTATGCACGAGATTTTAAATGAAGCATTTTGATTTGTTGTACTTCTCAGGAAATGTCAGCCTGACTGCAGAGAGGCAAGAAACTTCTCTAGAAAGGAATAATACCCCTTCCTCTACCAGCCCAAACAAACACAAGACTTACATATAATGTGAGAGGCTCTTCAAGGTGAGAGAAGTTCTATAGAGATGAGCTGAGGAACATTAGAATGGTGACTGCAAAACAAAATCTAAAGAGGAGCAAGATACCTGCCATATAATTGAGGGACCACCAGCCACCGTATGCGTACAGTCCTTGGAAGAAGGCTTCAGCAATCTGTGATGCACTTGGGATCTCTGAGCTGAACGGGTCCTCAAACCTCGCCAGATTCTCCTTTCTCCCACCAGTGAGGAGAACTATGCCACCAACAGCAATTACAGACAATGCCATCACCTTTAGCAGAGTGAAAACTGCCTGGACCCATGCAGCCATTTTGACGCTGAGGCCATTCAAAATCCCCAGGGACCAGAGAACGACCAAGGCCAAGCACTTCTTCAGCACTTCTGGTGCAGGGCAAATGCCATAGAAGGGCTGGGTAGCGTATTCAGCAAACAGCAAGGCTCGAGCAGCATTTGATGCTGGCTTGGTAAATGTTGACGTCCAGATGAACATGAAGGCAGGTAGGGGTCCAAGGCCTCTTTTAATATGGCTGTATTCTCCTCCACAGAAGGGGAGAGTGGTCCCCAGCTCCGCATAGCAGAGGGCCCCCATCAGAGAAACCAGCCCAGATGCAGTCCAGATCGTTAGTGCAACACCGATGTTGAGTAAGGAATGCTTTAGCACCCCTGTGGGAGACACAAAGATCCCTGCCCCAACGATTGTTCCTACGATAAAACTTACCCCATCAAAATAACCTATACTCCTTTTGAGCTGCATCTTGGCCTTTTCTTTGCTTTGCACGACTTTCAGATCGTCACTTTTGCCTTTTCCCATTATTTTCTGGTTGTTTTGATTTTCCACAGCAGATGGTATGACTTCAGAGGCTGGATTGCCTCTATTTCACTTTGCTGTTAGCAGCCTCTCAAAGCCTTACTTGCTAGTGAAATGTTATGGGAAGGCTGGCTTAATCATTCAGAAAACAGAGCATACTTTGGGTTTTGATGTCTTCTGCGTGAAGATGATTAACCAAACATTTAAAGAAACACTGGCAAATCATGTACCTGTTGGTTTAATGTGTACTTCAGAAATTATTAAGGTCTGGAGGTATTTTAAAAGAAAATGGCATAATAAATAACACTCATTTCTCAGCTGATTTTCATCAACAGCTTTTTTTTTTTAACATGTCTTCAGAGACAACTGTGAGAGGTGGGTAACTGTGACCTCTGCACCAGACCTAGGGAAAGGGGAAAAGTATGGCAGAATGGGCAGAATCAGCCCTCCTTATGTTACTGGCAATGACATGGGCAGTAACTGAACAGTCTGGCACTATTTTTCCACCATCAATACATAAAATGGACAGTGATAACCAGTGATCAATAGTAGGTTTTTTACTCACCTCTTGCAGCTGTCTCATCAGTCACTGCAGATACTTGAGCTTTTTG
This sequence comes from Semnornis frantzii, assembly GCA_013399775.1. Classification (NCBI taxonomy): domain Eukaryota; kingdom Metazoa; phylum Chordata; class Aves; order Piciformes; family Ramphastidae; genus Semnornis; species Semnornis frantzii. The sequence goes on along the minus strand of VWYK01051171.1, from coordinate 76,997 downwards.
GTACTTTACTCATTAGACACTGCCTCCAAAAGAAAACCACCAGTTTATTCACAGTTCTTCTTGAGCACTCATCATTACAGTGTACCCAAGTACTTCCTAAGTATTTAGTGTCCAGACACTGATGTGAAGGGAAAGGATTGTCTCATCATTTCCACTTTCCATGGGGGGATTGTGGAACAGAAAGATGAAGGCAAAAAATCCCCACCAGTTTGGTGTGTGCCTTTTAAGCTGCAGCCAGTGAATTTTCTACATGTTTTTTTAAAATAGTGTTATATTTTATGTTCAAAATAAGGGAAAAGAGCTTCCGATTGGAGAAGCAGATGTGGATATGTCATTGCTATTGAGATTTACCCCACAATAAATGTATTTATTCTTTTCCAGAGATGTAGAGAAAAATGGGCAGAAAGGAGAAAACTAACTGCAAAGGAAGCTCAGCACATTCTTCAAGGGTTGTTGAGTGCCCAAACTGGTAGATGGGAAGTTTTTACTTTCTGGCAGCCAAGTTGTGGAATCAGTTCTGTCCTGAAGGTCAAAGCACAGTAACACAGTGAACAAAACTCATGACTTCCACAGGGTCAAACCTGAAAGACACAGTGGTTCAGACTGGTCCTGAACAGCAGGATTGTCACCCAAGTACAAACTAAATTTATCTGAAAAAGTAGGTTTCTGTAATATGCCATCATGTAAAAGGTGTTTAGTTAAATCCAGCTTGTGCACAGACTTATTTTTTAATTTCAGTGGCTTGGTTAAAGCGGGTTTTCATCACCACACAGAAGCTATGCATCGTGGTCAGTGATGGAATACACAGATTCAGAGAAGCTTTTAACCATAAAACAATTCTTCCATCTTCTGCAAATCATCCCAGCACTCTCTGTATATTTTCACCTTCAGAAAACAAGAAGTCCTACAGACTACAACAATTTTAGTTCTACATCAAACACATCTCTATTTCTAAAAAGTTGTGTGCATTTTAAATTGTATTTATTCACTTTATAAATTGCAATATGTATTTAAGTCTGCATTTACAATGTATTATGAATAATTCAAGTATTTATTCACTAATACTCAGGAACTGGAAATTAAGTGTGACAAGTGTTTTAAATGGTTATAATATGCACAGCTACAGGCTAGGTAGAGAATAGGCAGAGGATAGAAGAGAAGGACTTGGTTGTGCTGGGTAAGGAGAAGCACAGCATAAGCCAGCAATGTGCACTTGCAGTCCAGAAAACCAACTGCATCCCGGGCTGCATCAAGAGCAGCATGGGCAGCAGGTTAAGGTAGGAGATATTGCCCCTCTATCCCACTCTGGTGAGACCCTGTCTAGAGTATCGTGTCCATCTTTGGAGGCCCCAATATAAGAAAGACATGGAACTGGTAGAATGGGTCCAGAGGAGAGCTACAAAGATGATCAGAGGGCTGGAACACCTCTCCTGTTATGTGTTCAAAACTGATGGTTAAGCAACTTGGTCTAGTAGAAGGTGTCCCTGCCTATGGCAACAGGCTTGGCAACTTCAACTTGCCTTCCAACCCAAACCATTCTATGATTCTATGAGGATGTCACAATTTCCTGTTTCATTTCAATGCCTTTTCTGAGACTTGTACCACTTGAATGCATACATATTTTTTGATATCCAGAAATCTTCCAACTCTTTAATCCATGTGTTTGACCATCTACAGATGGATTTGGATTACTATTTTAAAACAATTCAATCTTATGCTAAATGCCAGCTTAAAGTACAGACGCAATTTATTTTGTTTCACTGTTCATCCTAAAATGCATTAATTTCTAGCATGGCAAAAGCATTTCCAAAGTCTCCCAAACAGCGGATTAATAAGGATTTTTAACTTCTGGCAAAGCTCTGTGATTTCATAAAACCCCAATGAGACTGTCACTTTCTTGTGTGTGCTTTCTGCCTACCTCAGATAAGATTTTCTAGACTTTCAGAGAAATACTTTGGAGATGTATGCAAAGTGAGCTTTTCATTTTGGTGTGTTGTTGCCAGAGTAGGAGGAGGCAATGACAACATTCCTATAAATCCAACAAAAACTGACATTCTGGGAACAGTACATTAGGACGAGCATTACAGGGGCAGAACCAGGTAAATCAGAGCTGATTAGACAAGAGGTGGTTTTCAGCCAAACCACTTTCCTTTTCAGTAGCTAAGGGCAGAGTCTTCTGAAGCAAATCATAAACATTCATTTCCCAGGTTTTCTGTAAGATGCCCAATTTCTGCTTCTGGCTTGAGAGAATAAATTGCCGTGGTGTATATGATTATCACAAGGTCTCATATGTCATCATCTCCTGCCTCACAATCAACCATGTATGCAACACCTGGTCACATTCACTTTGATGACATTATCCAGAGACTCAGCCGCAAAGATAAATGATTACAATAACTTAGACACGTCTATAAGACATGCCTAATATTCCCATGATACACGAAGCAGAATTAAAGGTCATATCATCACCAAAATAAAATGCCAAATTACTGCAATTTTTGTAGTCAACAGGGAATGATGACATTTGAGTGCCAACTACTAAGTCCTCTTTGACAGTAAAATGAAGTCAACAGTTCTGTGTGCTGGTTTGAGGCTAATTGGAACATTTTAATAAACAAAAATAGATTATAGGCTGTGAAAACAATGGTGATGTCTGCTTCAATCATAGGCTTGCTGAGATGTATAAGAACAAAGAGACAAATATAGGTAAGATAGAGTCTCCCTCTCTGGGAGCTGATGTGTCTGCTGGCCTTTCTGCTGTGTAACCCAAAGACGCTGCTTCTAACCTCCCTTGCCAATCCTCCAAACTCACCTTGCACATAAGGCAGACACTGAGGTAAGGTAGAGGGGTGGAAAGAAGGTGGAAGGGCGGTTGGGAGCCGCTCCTGGGGACTCTGATTTCTGGGAGGGGTGTTGTGTTTCTGTATTACCTTTAACTTGTATATTTCTGTAAATATTCCTGTATATTGTGTATGTATCTGCTTGTAAATTGTGCTAAGCTGTAAATAGAGCTTCAGCCCTTAACTTCCAGCCAGCTGAGTCTAGTCTTGGTGATTTTAGTTGGGGTGGGGTGGGTAACTCCCAAACCATTGCACTCTGGTCAAAAGCTGAAACCTCAGATGATCATTTCTAGTTCTCCCACCATGTAGGATTTTCCCTTTAACTTTTCTTTCATAATTGTCTTAGTCTCCAGTGTCAAGTTTTTCATTATCAGCTATCACATTTAGCTGAGGTTATGATGACTGGTACCTTCAGTCACAGTAGTTTTTTCTAGATTTAAGAAATAAAACAATACAGAAAAGTAATGGAAGAACATTTTTGTTGCTTCAAGCATGTATTATTTCATAATTGTAATTAACTGAACTTCACTGCATTTGAATAAGCAGTCTTGATTTCAGTCTTGCTAAAAATTTCCTGTGTGCACTCTTTCCTATGATCCATTCACTGAATAGATGGACTAGCAAGCAGCCCATCTGTCTAAAAACTGTCAGATTTTAAAATAGTTTAGTTCCTTTTCAGCTAAGTACACAGTGTTTCAAGCATGACATTGACCTATCTCTACATTATCCCAAATCCATTAAGGTGGGAAGATGCAGCAAAAAATTAGAACCTAGTTTATCTTGCAAAGTTTCCATATGCTATTCTATGTTGTCTCTGAAGAATTTTCCTGCTGCTGACATTCAGGAAGGACAAAGAAGCAAAGGAACAAAGTGGAAACCTGAAGAGACTTTCTAGGGGAAAAAAAACAGTGATAGCTCATCTGCCTTGTCACATGTTAAGGGACATCCTGGGTAGTCACATTTTATTTATGATCCTCCTTTCTTTTTTTTTCAAAGTAATTGCCTTGTGAAAAGAGCTCTAAGAGCTATTCAATGACTTCTGCAAGTACCATTAGATAGAGGTCAGCTTATCATTTGCTGGACTATAATGTATCCACAAAGTTGTTTAGGAAATGAGTCTGCACATAGAAGCCACATGGCAATTTATTCCCTTGATAGTATTTTTTGCCTTGGTACTCTGCCAAACTTACGTTATGTCTGCCTTTTACTAAAAGCCTTAAAGATGTATTTGTTTCCCTACACCTGCTTTTACTATTAATTAACAGACCCGACATAGTCAGCTAATGACCAACCAAACCCACAGCAAACGTTACTGTTTTGTGACATGCTACAACATTTGCACTCTTATCCTATACAGCTGTTCATACTGACCGTCGAGTTTACTGCTGTTAAATATTTCTCTTTGATAAAATCCCAACTCAGGTGTTTGCATGAGCTGTGCCTACGTTCTTTGTTGGGCTATGTGCAAAAAAAAGCAGACAGGCATTTTGCAGCAGCAGTAAGGCTGATAAGCATGACCAACAGCACTCATCCGTGCAAACACAGACGTTCAAAACTTAAGCGTCTAACTTCACTAGGCTTCTCCTCCAGTAAATAGCAAGAGATGGCTGCGTGAACTGCCCACCTGAAGATACTCCCCTTCTATTTTCAGCTTAGATGAATCTACCCCTTCTCTCAACGGGACAGGCTTCAAAGCTCCTCCGCATCTTCCGGAGGAGTACTCACAGCAGATCAGGTTATGATCTGCCGCGCAGGTGGCTCAGAGGTGGCTCAGCGGCCGCCTCGGTACCCCGCGGCGCGTAAGCAACGACCCGGCCTGCAGCAGGCCGTGCGCCTCTGCGCCTCCACCCTCCGGTTCCGAGTCTGCGCGCGCACGGCGGCGGCAGGCGGGAAGGCGGCAGGCGCTGCTTTGCGGCGGCATTGTCGCGAGAGGTTTGTGTCTTAGCCGTAAAGCGTGGAGCGTGGCCGTTTGAAGTGCGGCGGCGGCTCCCGCGGGTGACCCAGGGTATGGCGGGAGGCCGCTCCATCCCCGGAGAGCTCAGTCTCATGGATAAGGGTATCGAGAGGTGAGGATTTTGTCGTAAGGGGCACGTGGGGCCGGGCGCAGGGAGCTGCGGCCATGGTATGGGGCGATGAGAGGCCGTGGCGGGGCGGAGGACGGTGCTGGGTAGAGAGACCCGGGAATGGAGGAGCCTGGGAATGAAGCTGCTCGGCTGTGAAGCTGCCTGGCTGATGGCAGATACCTTTCCTTCGCAGCTTGCGGGAGGTCTCTCTGCGTTCGGACCTGCAGACGCTCAACCTACACAGTAACCGCATCGCCAGAATCGAAGGGCTCAGCCACCTCCGTTATTTGCAGCATTTAGACCTGTCATCAAACCAAATCCGTCGGATAGAGGGGCTCAGTTCCCTGGCTAATCTGCGAACACTGAGCTTATCCTGTAACCTGATAACAAAAGTGGAGGGTCTGCAATGTTTATTTCTGTCTCTTGAGCAACTCATAAATCTTTTCTAAGAGTCGTGTTTAAAAGTGTGCATGTAGTTATGATATGAAGTTAGTATGAGCCTACCAACCATACTACTGTCTAAATTTTTAAAAGAGTATATAGTTTCTGTAAGCTTTGTCATAGAAAAATGCTGTAATTTAAAAACTGTTTTTTCTGTTATCATAGAATCACAGAGTGGTGAGGGTCATAAGGGACCTCTGGAGGTCATCTAGCCCAACCTCCCTGCTAAAGCAGGTTTATCTAGATGAAATTGCCGAGGAACGCATCCAGGTGGGTTTGGGATCTCTCCAGAGATGGAGACTCCACAGCCTCTCTGGGCAGCCTGCTCCAGTACTCTGGCACTCTCACACTAAAGAAGTTTCTCCTTAAGTTCAAGTGAAACTTCTATTTTTGTAGTTTGTCCGGTCGCTAGTCATCAGTGAAAACAGTTCAGCCACATCTTCATCACCTTTAGATATTTAGGTGTATTTATAAGATCCCTTCTCTTTGCAGGCTAAAGTCATAATTTTTATTTACTATTTTTAAAGGCCTATTTTGCTAGTTTTGATCTGATGAAAGCTGAGCCTTCTCAAAATCTCTTGTGCTTCATTTTCTTCAGGGCTGGAAAATCTCTTTCATTTAAGTGTAGTGAATTTGTCATATAATCACATACATGATCTCTCCGGTAAGTGACTTGGGCTTGTGCAGTGCTATATTTTGAAGATTTTGAAAATTTTTATTACATGTATTTTTAGAAATTTAAAGTTGTTCAGCTAATTGACTGAATAAAGCTGCTAAAGGTGGCAGTTGCTTCTACTCTTCAGCTTTCAAGCTTCTAACATCAAAGATTGTTCTGAACTGGACTTTATTCTCCTATATTTGATGAGGCCGAGTTTGTTCACAAAGTAGTACAGCAAATATTTCAAACTTACTTCCAAAGTACAAATGCAATTGTCTGGGAAGATATTTCCAAAAGATTAATATATTTCTTTTTTATGGGACAAAATGCATCTTTGGATGTTATGTGGACGTTCTAAATCCGTTTGTTGAAACGGTCAGTGTTGCTTCCAGATGTTAAGCCATAAATCAAGGGAGTAACAGGAAACCAAAAAACAAGTTGGTAACAATTTTATTAATAAACTGAGTTATAAAAAGGAACCTCAAACAAAATTGTTTTTCCATGCTTCTTAACAGAAACTATTTCTTTAAAGTTAGCTCATGTAACTGGCTTGAGCATTGTACTGCATGGTAGTGTACCGTAGCTCATTAATATCTGTAGGTGAGGATATAAAGAGAAGCTGTTGGATGGTTTCCACTTACAATGAATATTTTTCAACAAGATGCCATTTGTTCTAAACCCTGCAGTTCAGGATCATAACAAATTAATGTTTTGTATTTTTTCTGAATTTTTCAGGATTTCAGTGCCTTCATGGAAACAGTTACAAGATTAGCCTTATTGACCTCCACAGCAACTGTGTAAACAGTATTAATCACTTACTGGAGTGCACAAAGGGGCTTCAGTGTTTGACAAGTCTGACACTAGAAAAAAATGGAAAAGGCAACCCAGTTTGCCACACATCAGGTATGGAGCTCATGTTGGGTAGGCACTTCGTGCTCATTAGCCCAGTGATTTTCCTTAAGCTGTCAGACAGGTTCTGAACCTTGCAAGTCATTTCCAAACTGGCCAGCCTGCATAAGTCTAAATTCTGTCAAAATTAATTTGGCTTCCATTAACTTTCCCTGCCCACAAGCATATACTCAAAATTGTACTTCATTGTATGTTTTGATAAGACTCAGCTTTCCATATTTAGGTTGAGGAGGAAGGTAGAAAAAGAATGATGGAAAGAGAAAGTATTGCAGAAATAGGAGGAAAGAAATATCACTATTATAAGGTGGGTGGAGAATTTGGAGAGATTGGGCTATGTAGAAAGAGGGCAGTCCTGGAAAGTAGACCATCTCTTGCTAATAGAGACCACAAGAGGAGGATCAGCCTTAGTAGCCTTTCCTCCTTTTTCCACAGCTTCAACACACAGTAACTCTAACATGCCCTGGAGGAACTTGGCATGTTCATCAGAATACCAGGCAGGGGTTCACCAGACAGTGTGGAGACAAGCTTGTAGTAATGTTGTCTGTTGAAAGCCTTGTCAGTGGGGAAATATGAGACACTTGTAGGTAACTCACTACATTTTTTTTCTTCTGTTAAAAATCCAGTGAATAACGTAGTAAGATGAGGTAGCTAAAATACACTAGACATCTCCTTGGGAGAGTAATTTCAATTTAAATGTGGTCTTTTCCTCAAGGTTATAGAGAAACTGTTCTTCAGACATTGCCCCAGCTTACAGCTCTAGATGGAAGAACTGTATCTGGTGAACCAGTAGATCCAAGAGAAGAAAACTGCTCAGACTTGCAATGTTTAGAAGACTGTTTGGTTTCATCTAGATGCCACTCATCCAGAGATCAGGTGTCAGAGTTTATGTATACCGATTTTTAAGTGGATAAATCCTGCTTTTGTATTGCCTGCAACACACTAACGTTATGAGGGTTGTCTTTCCTGTTGATAGAACATCGTTACCTTCCCGGTGGTGACACCCCACATTGATCAGGCACTGGCTTATTTTCATCAACGTAGAAGAACAGCAGTAGAAAATGGCAGCTCCTCTACAGAGCTTGTCTCTTCTTCAGAACCAGAGAAGGACGAACCTGATAAAATATACAGTGAGATGAGGATTAAGAAAATAGAAGATCAAATTTCACAGATACTGCAAAAGGTGACTGTTTCTTCCTCTGATTTCACAGCAAGTTGAATGAATGAATGAAGCTCACCTTCTGATAATGCAGAAGTTGGTTGGAGCATTTCTGCTGGCATGTATGTGATGACTTAATGCTTATTTGCTCTTAGTAATTTTGAGAAACTGCAAATAAATAAAAACAAGCCTTTAAAAGTGAAGATTGCACTTTGAATCACAAAAACTTTCATACCGAATGAAAACCATGCTCTATGGGACTTGGAGAACTATCTGATCCTATTATATTTGATTGTTGGGTTTTTTCTAACCCTCAAGCTATGAACAGAGTAACTGAACCAAGGTAAAATAAGAAATGCAGCAAAATATCTGTAGGGTTGATGAATATTAACTGTGCTAATAGTTTGTGTTGATCTGATGTTTGGCAGGTATTTTTTTTTGTAACACTTTGTAGTGTACCTTGTGTGGTACAAGGGTTTTTTCTCCTTTGTTGTTTTTGTTTGAGGTTTTTTTGTGTGGTTGTTTTTTAAGTGCTACATTTTGCACTTTGCACCAAGTTTCTGTGCCCAAGAATATGAGCACACTTCAGGTATTTGAAAAATATACAGCTGTATACTGTATGTTCCAAACATATTCTTCTGTAAAACAACAAAATGTTTCAGCAAAGGAGGAAGGGGTTGTTTGGAAGCAGTTATTTACTTTTCTATCAAAATTATTTCGTGTGAACATTTTAAAACTAGCACCTAAATAAGCATTAGAAATTAGTCAGTTGGAAACTGTAAAATGTCTAGATAAAACTTTGATCTGTTCTTAGGTGTCTGATGCCACAAGAAGTGAAGCTCCTTCAAATGCTTGCAAAGCTAAAAGAGACATAGATCCAACTTCTGAGAGTGAAAATGAGAGTGGGAAAGAAAACAGAAAGGTCGTAAAGAGAAGCAAGATCCCTATGTACCGTAGAACTACTTTATCTGCTAAGTGTCCTGCCAGTCATCTTAAGAACAAAATAGCTGACAGGTATTTCAATGTTTGCCATAAAAAGCCAAAGTGAAATAAGCTGAATATTGTCAGAATGAATGGAGTTTGACATGAAACGTTTGGCCGAAAGCAGTAGGTTGGGTAAATTTGCTCTGTCAATAATGCTCTAAAAATTATTTGCTACAGAAACTTCATGCAGCAATTTCCCTATATGAGCATTTTCTATCTTCAGTATAAAAGGAAATTTAACTGAAGTCTCTAAAACAAACATATTCAGAATTCTAACAGCTTATGTTTTCATCTTTGTTTTAAATTGTGGCAACAGAAGAATTCACCACAGACAGAACAAATGAGTAAAAAATAAAAGATCCATGTTGTCAGAACAATGGTCAAGAATAGAACTGTCCATATTTTATGATGAAACTGAGGATCTCCTAGTAATTTGATGATTTATGCAGTAAATATTACAAGTGATAAACAGAAGATGATATAAGCAACAATACAGGCTTGGGGAAGAGTGGCTGCAAAGCAGCCCAGTGGAAAAGCATCTGGGGGTGCTGGTGGACGGCTGACTGAACATAAGCCAGTGTGTGCCCATGTGGCCAAGAAGGCCAATGGCATCCTGGTCTGTATCAAAACCAATGTGTCCAGCAGGAAGTGATTGTGCCCCTGTGTTCAGCTCTAGTGAGGCAACAGCTTGAGTACTATGTTCAGTTCTGAGTGCCACAGTATAGGAAAGACACTGAGATCCTGTAGTCTGTCCGGAGAAGATAAATGAGGCTGGCGAGGGGTTTGGAGGGTGTCATACAAGATGCAGCTGAGGGAGCTGGAGTTGTTTAGTGGGTAGAAGAAAAGCCTATGGGGAGATCTTACTGCTCCTAACACACCAGCGTCCTTTCAGGTAGCTGAGGCTGCTGTCAGTTACTTCTCCGAATAGCTAGCGATAAGGTGAGAGGAAATGGGTTTAAACTGTACCAGGGGAACTTTTGATGGGATGTTAGAAAAAAACTTATTTACTGAGAGAGTGGTGAGGCATTGGAACAGGCTCCTCAGAGAGGTTGTGGAATCGAAATCACTGGAGGCATTCAAGAAGCGTGTGGATGTGGTGCTTCAGGATATAATTCAGTGGTCATGGTAGTTGGGTTATGGTTGGACTCTATGATCTTAAAGGTCTTTTCTGGCCTCGGTGGTTCTATCATTCTATGACATTTCTAGGAATATATTAGTTTATTCGGCAACTACAATTCTACAGCTACTGTGCCTCTCTAAAATTGTTTCATAGGTATATGAACGTAAGATCTTTTTCAGATAGCATCTACTAGTATTACATGTTCTTTTTAGACCTGAGGATGTGAATTTAACTGTTTGCTTCATGATCTTCTTGCAGATTATTTTATATGGGGTTTTGAACCCTAACTCAGCTTGTACACGAACTGTAAGATTTTGTCTGAACGCCATTAAACTCTGCATATTTTTAAATTATACCTTGATGTCCTGCTACTGTAGGGAAGAGAAGAGTTCCTCAAAGTGTCCACGCTCCAGTCAGAGAGACTGTCACCTCAATTCAGCATCGGATACACAAGACTTGGAAGTAGTAGGAAGAAAAGCTGAAATGTTAACTGGAAGGCAGAGCAATGTAGAAAAAGTGGAAGAAATGAATTCAAATACCACAGAGGAATCGACATACAGAGTATGTTTCACATCTTGTAAAGTTAAATATGAGTACGTCTTCACCTGAAGCCAAGCACATGTCTCCTAGTGAGACTTCAAAATTGGGGATGACAAAAGTAATTGCATGTAGATAGAATAAAAAAATAGTGGAGTTCCTGTAATGTGAGCTGAAATAGAATTTATTTTATTTCCCTTTATGGCTGTTTTTGACCTGGTCACTTGCACTTTGTGATCCATGAATTCCAGAAAGAGTCAAAAATCCTACTCTATAGTTGTGAATGTTATTTGACATTTTTGGCTACATTTGAATGTTTCCTAGTAAACTGATTCTTACCACATTCTTGCTAAGGCACTGGTTCAAGAACTGGATAAGGAGAAAGAAAGGAGGTGGAAAGCAGAGCAAGCAGAGAAGAAATTAATAGACCACGTCAGAGAGCTACAGAAACATGCAAAAGAAGAAAAGAATATACAGAGCATGGCTGTATACACTACAGACAGGTAGGGAGACAGAATGCTGTACTCTAAGAGCTTGATTGTTTTTTCTAATTTAAGACAATTCAATTTAAAGGCTTAAGAAATGAGAACAGCTTTTAAAAATGTGTTTGGGAAACAATGCAGCAAGAAGTAATTCTCAAATATCTTTTGGTATTATCTAATGAAATTCCTTTCTGCAGCTTTCTTCCTCTTCTTGTCTCAGAACTGTATCAGTCTGTCACTTCCACTTCTAGCCATTGCTTTCCAAGCAGTCTGTACCATAATTGTACTTTCAGCTCAAGCTTTAGCAGCTGTCCCATATCTTACTTGCGGGTTCTCATTCCCAGTCTCTCCATCTCTACATACAGGTAGTTTGTTGGCTTTTTTTTTTCTTGTGCAGTGGAATAAAGATGGTTCTGGCAGGCCAGAGGTGACAGCAGGAAACAGGTTATGCAGGTCAGGCCCAGCATGTCTTCCTGGGTATGCTGCCATCATCCTTCTAAGTTCTGAGCAGCATCGTTTTATTCCAAAGTTTTCCCTCCTACTAGAGCATTGTTTGTTGTCAGCCGTGATGGGAGATGTCTGCTCCATTTGGCTTTTTCTTAACTGTGTTGCATTTATCAAAGACAAGTTGTTGTTTTTTTTCTTGCAAGAGAGAATCAAGCCACATGCCTCTGGAGTTACCATCCCTGACTGACAGTGATTATTTCCCTTTTTGTCTTTTTTGTTTGAGGTTCACTTCTTACCTTTATTTGTTATTATCTTGGATAAGAGGCTTATTATGTTCCTTTTCTTTTGAAACAGATAATATATCAACATTTATTAGAGTATTTATGGATATTTAAAATTTTCTGAAGAAAATGATTAAATTACAATGGATATTGTATGTTTGGCTTCTGTATAAAGAAAAATACTGCTGGAGTGTTATTTTCTTAAAGACTTCTCTATGAGGTTGTCTCCAGCTTAGTTTCTTTTAAATGAAGCTCCACGTAAGAATGCCACATTTGACTTCATTAAGAGTTTGCATGTTTTTAGTTTTACATGACAGTAAAACTCAGCAAAGATCAAGTGCTGCAGCACTTATTCATGTCTTTTTCTTGACCTTTTTGGCATCAAACTAAATACTAAAATGTTTGTAATCCAGTTGTGTTTTTTCTCTCAGGTTAAAGGAACTGATACTGAAAGAGAGAGATATTAAAGTAAGGCTGCAAGCAGACATCGAGAAGTTGAAAGGTGAAACAGAAAGACTTACTAATGAGTTAAATGAGGCAAGAAATAAAGAAGCAGTACATAAGAAGGCCATACAAGCTTTAGAAGAGACACTGTCCAAGACTGAGACACAGAGATTGCATCAACGAACAGCTGAGGTAAGTATTCTTCATGAGCAAATGATACATTGGCAACAGAATGGCTATAGCCCTAGATACTAAGAACCACTAGGTTTTACAAGTCTGAGCTCTCCACAATAAAAGCTGGGACCTTTTTTTTCTACAATGTAGTAGTTAGTAACAAGTATGCAGGAGGACAAGGGAGATGAATCTCCCTCTCTAGTCTGCTCTTGTGAGACTCCACCTGGAGTGCTGTGTCTAGTTCTCATGCCCCCAGCATAAAAGGGACATGGAGCTGCTGGAGTGTGTGCAGAGGAGGGCCAGGAAGATGTAAGAGGACTGGAGCATCTCCCCTATGGGGACAGGCTGAGACAGTTGGGGCTGTTCAGCCTGGAGGAGAGAAGACTCTGGGGAGATCTTGGAACAGCCTTCCAGTACCTAAAGGGGGCCTACAAGAAAGCTGGGAAGGGACTATTTAACAAGAGTTTGTAGTGACAAGACAAGAGTGAATGTCTTTAAGCTTGAGGAGGGTGGATTAGAGTCATTACTAGGAAGAAATTATTTACAGTGAGGGTGGTGAGACGCTGGAACACAGAAGGTTCCACCTCAACACGAGAAGACACTTCTTTACAGTGAGGGGGATAGAGCACTGGAACAGGCTGCCCAGAGAGTCTTCCTCTCTGAAAACTTGTCTGGATGCATTCCTGTGTGGCTTGCCCTAGGTGATCCTGCTTTAGCCAGGGGCTTGGACCCAGTGATATCTAGAGGTCCCTTCCAATCCCTACCATTTTGTGATTCTGCCAAGAAACTCGTTCCGCTTTTCAGGACACTTTCAGGTTCTTTGTGAATTAAGTAATTGTCCTTAGTTCTTTGTGAAAGTTGTGGGGTTTGTGTTGTAGTGAGTTAAGCTAAGACTTAATTTTAAACATCTTGTCTTAAATTTCTGAACATGATATGTGAAGTAAAACAAATAAAACTGCTTAAACATCCCCAAACTCCTTTCTTTGTCCTGGACCAGGTAATATAATAAAATTCCATAAACTGTTCTGAAAAATACTGATGTCTGTAGTGTGTGCTGTAAATGTGATGGCCCAGGTATTAAACTTCAGTAAAGTGCCCACTGCTTTGTGTTCTGCTATAAGACATGAGGAATACATCGCAGTTTAGAAAATCTCGTTCATCTCTCTGAATTCTACACAGGTAAAACAGGTGCAAGAAGCAGAACTGAAAGCAGCAGCAAATGAAAGAGAAGTACAGTTACTTCGAATATCCTTTCGACAGCAGAAGGAGAAGGTAAAACAACTACATGAACTCCTTATACTACGAGAGCAAGAGCAAAGGTATGAGATCTGTTTTGTTTTCACAAGCTAATAGAAATGCTAGTGTTGGAAATGTATTTTGTCAAAATGTGCTCTGCAAAGTGTGGGTGTGTATTTGGTTTTATTTTTAATGAGAAAATGGTCTTTGTAAGAATGCAGATGTCTCTGTTTTCTTGCTCACTTAAGAACATTTTCATATCTTGCAGATTCCTGACTCAGAAGTTCATGTAGGCAACTCTTCCCAGCCTTTCACTTGATAGTTTCTTGTTTTATTATGTGGCTGAACTTCTGATTTTAAATGCTTGGTCTTTAATGCAGGATGTAATCAGATGAAAATAAAGTCACATTTGAATTATTGTCTGAAGATCTGCCTATACCACAGTAACACAACGTGTTCCAAATTAAAGTCAACTTCTACAGGATCTTGCTTTAGGATGGGTGGGTGGGTTGTCTGGCTGTTTCCCTCTTTCCTCTAGGAATCTCCTTTTCTGGGAGACTATAGAAACATAAGTTAAATACCATTTAGCTAATACAGCCTAATATGTGTACAAAGTAAAGCAACAAGGAGTGTGGGCTATACTTGTACATAGGGGAGTCATTAATAAGATAAACTACATTTTAGAAGGATAAATGCATTCAAATAACAAGGTAACTAGGCTTAGATGGGAATAATCCAGTAACTCTGTTTTATGAGATAATTAGAAGTTCTGAAATCTCCAAAAGATGTCATGTGAAGGACAGAGGATATAGAACACAGAATAGGCTTAAAGTACAGGGTACTTTTGCTTCAACGTTCTCCTATTGAGATGCTTCCAGACAGGAACAAGGCTTATCCTGTGGAACCCCTTTAGGTCCCTGTTGCTATTTTCAGGTTTAGGGTCTGTGAGAAGCAACAGGTGTTGGGGGAGCATGAAAAGAATGACTGCAAGAGGGCATCTGGCTGTACACTGCTTTTTCTCAACCCCAGTGTCTCTTCCAGATCTTTATTAACAGCAGAGCAAACAAATGCAAACTAACATCAAGAAAGCAACTGAGTAATTTCTACAGAAGTTCGAATTAAAAAATAAGGTTTTTCTTTGAGGGTTTTACCAGTAGTCAGCACACTTTTCCTCATTGAAGGGCCATTGTCATAGAAGACTGAAATACATCTATGCAATTAAGGAATTTATCACATTTGTTAAATAATTTATTAGCCTTTTTAGGAAATACTAAGGAGACAGCATTGTGAGGCACTGCAGTTCTTGTTTTAAGTATATGTTCTGTAACTTCAGGAAAGAACTTGAAGCCCGAGTTGCTTTAAATGGACCTGAATTCCAAGATGCCTTGGCAAAAGAAGTGGCTAAAGAGCAGCAGAGACATGAACAGCGTGTTAAAGAACTTCAGGAGACAATTAATATGTTAAACCAGAAGTACAAAGAGTTAGAAGATGAATTTTGTTTAGCATTAACAATTGAAGGAAAAAGGTTTAAAGAGGTAAGGCCAACAGAACATTTCATCTCAAGTTAGTTGGAGTTCTCTTAAATGTGTTGGGTTAAGGTGAGGGGTGTGGTTTGGGTTGTTTAGGGTGGTTTTGTTTTTTTTTTCTTTGATCCTTAAGGTCTTTGCTCCAAAGATTGATCTAAAAATACTGGTAGTAGGCTTTGAAATATCAATGAATAGAACATAGACACTGAATGCCAAGTTAGCCCTCACATCACCCACATTTTATTTCATAAGTAAAAGTCAGCCAAGAGAAAGTAGAAAAGCTTATGTCTGGTGCTATTAATTTCTTTTAAAGAGATGTTGATGTGGTTATGATTTTTTTTTTTATATAGTAGTGTCTCAATAATAAAAAGTTCCTTACTATTTAATATTTAAAAACTGGATTTTAGATGTGCAATTTGAAATTCAAATTCAAAACTGGCTTACTAAATTCCATAGATAACTTATTTCTGTGGTTAGTTTTCACATTATTTTCTATGTTAATTAGAATTTCAAATGCTTCACTTTTGCTCATGCTTGGTTTTCTTGATTTTAAATCAGTTGGATGCATGGGAGAAGAGGGAAAGGAGAAGACTGGGTTTTCACCCTTCAAATCTTTCTCTTGCAAGGAATGAAAAATTAATTTTAAGTTCTTCCAGATTTTAATGTTGATCTTAACAATGACATTGTCAAGGCATTGTTTTATTTTCCTAAGCTATGCTTTTTCTCTTCTTTCCAATCCATTAATTGTTTGTTTTTGTTTTTTTTTTTTTGTTTTTTACAAATTTATGGCTAAGCAGAAACGTTTGAGTTGAAGTATCACCCACAAACTGGTAGAAAACCAGTATATTCACTAATTTCACCTACTCTTGTTGAAGTTCTGTTGCTACCTTTATTTGAAATGCAGATGTCATTTGGCTATATGTACGCACATTTTGATGAATGGTAGCATTTTTCAAGTTTTTTCTCATAAAACTTTAGGTAAAAGAGGATTTTGAGAACGTTGCTGCTGATCTAGCTGAACATAAACAAGCTGTCTTTGAGTTGGAACAAAAGGAAAAAGAGATGGAAACTCTGATCCAAGACCTGACAAGTCTAGTGAAAGAACAGAAAGCAAAGATCGCAGAATTAACAAAATCAAATGAAGAAGCTACAGCAAACCTAAAGGTACAAAATATTTCAACTACTATTTTGGGTGATATTTTCTCTATACAATTAACGGTTCTGTACAAGGTATGTGGACAGAAAGACATGCATTTCCCGATGTATTAAAACCTAATGCTCCTCATTAGCCTTTATTCCTGCATCTCGCCCCTCCGTTTCTCACAGGTAATGCTCTCTGTATAGCAAAATCCAAACTCTCACAGCATCACCAAGGTTGGAAGAGACCTCAAAGATCATCAAGTCCAACCCATTACCACAGACCTCAAGACTAGACCATGGCACCAAGTGCCGCGTTCAAACCCGCCTTGAACACCTCCAGGGATGGTGACTCCACCACCTCCCTGGGCAGCCCATTCCAGTAGGGAATGACTCTCTCAGTGAAGAATTTTCTCCTCACCTTGAACCTAAACTTCCCCTGGCGCAGCTTGAGACTGTGTCCTCTTGTTCTGGTGCTGGTTGCCTGAGAGAAGAAAGCAACCTCCTCCTGGCCACAACCACCCTTCAGGCAGTTGTAGACAGCAATAAGGTCTCCCCTGGACCTCCCCTTCACCAGGCTAAACAATCCCAGCTCCCTCAGCCTCTCCTCATAGGGCTTGTGCTCCAGGCCTCTCACCAGCCTCGTTGCCCTTCTCTGGACACGTTCAAGTACCTCAATGTCCTTAAATCGAGGGGCCCAGAACTGGACACAGTACTCAAGGTGTGGCCTAGCCAGTGCAGAGTACAGGGGGAGAATGACCTCCCTGCTCCTGCTGGCCACACTATTCCTGATGCAGGCCAGGATGCCATTGGCCTTCTTGGCCACCTGGGCACACTGCTGGCTCATGTTTAGGCAGGTGTCAATCAGCACCCCCAGATCCCTTTCTGTTTGGCTGCTCTCCAGCTGCTCCGACCCCAGCCTGTAGCTCTGCATGGGGTTGTTGTGGCCTGACACTTGGATTTGTTGAACGCCATCCCGTTGGACTCTGCTCATCTGTCCAGGGGGTTGAAGTCCTGCTGCAGAGCCCTTCTGCCCTCCAACCCATCAACATCTGCCCCCAGCTTGGTGTCATCTGCAAATTTGCTAGTGACTGGCTCGATGCCATCATCCAGATCATCAGTGAAGATGTTAAAGAGGATGGGGCCCAGTACTGATCCCTGGGGGACACCGCTAGTGACTGCCTCCAGCTGAATGTAGCGCCATTCACCACCGCTCTCTGGGCTCAGCCCTCCAGCCAGTTCCTAATCCAGCACAGAGTGTTGCCATCCAAGCCACAAGCTGACAGCTTAGCCAGCAGTTTGCTGTGGGGGACAGTGTCAAAGGCCCTGCTGAGGTCCAGGTAAACCACATCCACAGGCCTCCCCACATCCACCAGGCAGGTCACCTGATCATAGAAGGAGATCAGGTTGGAGAGGCAGGATCTGCCCTTCCTAAGTCCGTATTGGCTGGACCTGAGCCTTTGGCCATCCCTCAGGTGCGCAGTTATTGCCCCCAAGATAATCTGCTCCATCATTCTCCCTGGCACTGAGGTCAGGCTGACAGGCCTGTAGTTCCCAGGTTCCTCCATCTCATATCTTCTTCAGAAGTGCCCTCCTTGTGGGCACTAGCAGTCTGTATAGAATGGAATCTCTAGAGAGTTCAAACCTGCATTAATAGCCCTCTACCTTTGTAAATTCAAAGTAATGGAATATAGTTCTGCAGTGGCTGCAGTACATGAAGGAAAAATTAAATTGAACAATCAATGTAGTTATTAACAGCTTAATATCTCTGAGTTGGATAAAATGAGCAGTACTTGTCATTACTACTAATTGTCTACTATTAATGTTAAATACTGTGGCACGGTTGCTTTATTTTACACTACTGATCACCACATGTCGATACATTATAGTACTACCATGTCCATTAATATTTTTTTTAGTCCTAGGAATGCAGGATTCCTCTGAGCTGTTTTGTGATCCAGACCAAGTCTGCAGTACAATCCCTGCACAGATGTTTCTTAGCTCCTTCCTACATGTTGCTGTTGGGGTGTTCTAACATTGTGTTGCTGTACAGAGCAATAATAGCTGTATTAAACAGCTGTAACCTGGAAAACAGAAAATAGCCTGGAGAACTGAAGATAAATCCTTACTAAGCAGAAGTTCATCCCACCTTCTGTCTGTTTTCTCTTCATTTGTTTTTTAAGGACTTTCTTTTTACTTGTGCATTTGTGATTCTAAAGATGTTTTTATCATGGCATTGCTAATACAAGGTGGTGGTTCAGAAATCAGCTTTACACTTTTCTGGGATTGAAGTATGTCTGTTTGAAGCAAACATTTGTGTTTCATTACTGGGAAGAGACGCAGATAGAACCCTTTATGCTGTCAGAATATTCCTCAGTTAACTTAACTGGCTGTGGATAAATAATTACTTTCCTATCTGCTTTAGTATTAATTTGAAATTTTGAATGTTTGCTTTAAAAGATCTTATTTTCTAATATTCATTCATACAGTGTCGAACTGGAGAACTTGAAACTGTGATCGAGGAGGACAAACAGAAGGCTGTTCAAGTTGAACTTCTGAAAAAGGAAAATGGAAAACTTACTTCTCAACTGACAGTCCAGGAATCTGTGATTGATGGGTTAAAAATGGAAAGAAAAATATGGGGGGAGGAGTTAGCACAACAGGGTAAAACAGCTCGGGTTGGTTTTTTTTTTCCTTTTGCAGAAAAGGACATAATGTTCATATTTTCAAATGAACACTCCTATATAGTTGTAAAGTGCCTCTGGATGCCTTGTTTGTCTTACCCAGTTGTAAAGATAGAATTTCTGTTGTATGCAGGCCATTATAAGAACTAGTATAGCAGTTGTGGGAGTTATTTGCAGTTACAGTTTATCTGTTTCCCCAAAATATCAAAATGCCATGTTATACAAAGAACTTAATTATGAAGCTAGGAAAACAAGGATTGTTGCACAGTGTTCTATAATGCTGTAAGTCTAATGAGAAAAATTCAGTTACATTTTGTTTAATAAAAAGCATTCGGTGCTGGGCTTTTTATATTTTCCCTGGTTCACGTGACTCAGCACCAGATTGTTGGTTCTTTGAGACTGGCTGAGTCTGTAAGACTGTAGACTTTCACCAGAGAGATTTTCAAAGGCTAAAATACAGACCTTCATTTCCTCTTCAGTGTTACCTACTTAGAGACTAAAGCCTCAAAGTGTTTCCAGTGGGTGGAATGGTGATACTTGTTTTATAAGACAACTTTTACCCTTATTCCCCTGCCTCCTCCAACATTATACATTTTTAAGTTATCTGTAAAATGAGTGTTGTAGTATAAACATCCTGTTTTATCTAGGAGCTCACCTTGCTCAAGATCGGGGAAAACTGGAGGCAAAAATTGAAGTTCTGACAAATGAGACTGAGATGCTAAAAAAGCAGAAGGAACAAGACAGTGACACTATAAAAATTAAAAACAAAATAATAGATGATCAGACAGAAACAATTAGAAGACTAAAAGAAGTAAGTGGCATGTTTGACAATTTGTATGCTCAGCTAAAATTAGATCTACAGTGAAAGCTGTTGTCAAAACTAATGAAAGATAGTTTACCAACTCAGAGAACACAAGCAGGCTGTAAGTAGCAACTAATTTCACTGGGAGAACACAACGGCCTTGTGTTAACTTGATGTAGAGAGATCCTACATGGAATCTTTTATTGGACACTATTTATGTAAACCCTTTTTCTCTTTGCTTTGCTTCAAGGTATTAATGATTTTGAGAAAGGAAAACCTAGCATAACTCTCCCCATGTGTTTAAAAGAAAAGGGGAAAAAGATCTTAAATGTTTAAGATTTACTTTACAATGTAAATTTTTTTCTTTGTTCTTGTAAATCAATATTTTAATAGCAGAGCTACTATGTTTTGTTCTGTTAATTGCGTTAAATCTTATCTAGAGACTTCATCTTATTAATCAGAGCAAATTTTGTAGCATGTTGTGTTAGTGAAGGTTAGATGCATTACTCTTTATATAAGCCATGTGAGCTTAGTGATTTGTGTAGGTAGAATAAATTGTATTACAGTTCTAAATTACTTCTTAACTTTCTCTTTCAGATTTAAGTTTTGATGTTGTGGGTTTCTTTAATCTGACTTCTTGCAGATGAAAATTATTTAACTGGCCATCACTTTACTAAGTCTTTCTCATATACTAAGTTTGGAAGAGTAAACTTTCAAATGTCTGTCTCAGCCTTGTACCAGCATAGACTGAACAGATAATCTTAAAGGGTAAGGATAAAGTTAAAATGGAGTTTGTGTTCTAAAATTTTTATCTTCTAAAGGGCTTACAAGAAAAAGATAAACAAATCAGAAAACAGCATCAAGAAAATCTGGAAGCTCAGAAGTGTCTTCAAGTACAGTTGGATGAAAAAGCTGCTGAATTGGAAGAGCTGCTAGATAAAACAGAAAGGCAAAATCAAAGAAAAGAGGAACTAAAGCAACTGCTAGAAGAAAAAGAAGTAGAACTTGATGACATTAAGAATGCACACAGGTGATACATACAAGTGTCAATGATTCTTTGGGATCGTAACAGTATGCAGCACTGCTCTGAAGTTATTCTCTGTTCAGAGAGTACTTGCTTGCTGTTAAAACCCACAGAAATGTGGAAAAAATTGAAGCATGGAAAACTTTTTCCCCACCCTCCGAAGAAGTGGTATCTAAATTAATTGTAAATATATGCATTTTATTTCAGTACACTGAAAAAGAAGTGGCAAGGTAAAGGAGAGCTACTGAGCCAGCTGGAATTGCAGGTGAAACAAATAAAGGAGAGCTTCGACATCAAAGAGAAGAGGCTGATTGAAGAGAGAAATAAAAGCCTTCAAACTCAGAGGTGAACACTTTAATGCATTATTTTGTGGCTGCTCAGTTAGTAGAGAGTTGCCCTGTTGATAAGAGCACAAAGAGGCATGATTATATGGTGAAAGCGTAATACCCTCTAAGTACTTTGTGAGCCTAGTTGCTGCAGACTGTGTGTGTAGAATTCTTGCTGTGCAGGTGACTTACTTCATGGAACTGGCATTCAGGTACAGCATTCATCATTTAAACTCCTTAGCTACGGTCCTGTTGTCTTTGAGAATACTGGAGCCTACACTCCTTCCTGGTAAGCCAGTTCTGCCTCACTGCACCACACTTACATGACAGGAATTCTTCTAGAGTCATCACACATGCTGGCTGCAGTCATGCCATGAAGATGTTTATGCTCAAGTCTGAGTCTGTAGCAGGACTTCTTTCAGCATAGGCCTGTCAAGCTTCTAGCTCAGGGCCAGGATGCACAAAACAAATCAGTTGCAAACCACAGGTCCAGCCAAGCAACTGTGGCTGGCATTTGGGCATACAAGAGAGGACACGGTGCTTCACTAACCTCTGTGCAGGACGATGAAAGTACTTAATGAGCTGTGTAGGAAATTGAGGACAGATCCTCAGTATTTATAGCAACAATGCTAGTAAACATTTTAGTCTGTGATAGACAGACTATTAAGTTACCTGTCCTTCTCTTCCCATACTTAAAAGTAGCAACAGGTTTTCAGTTTCTTTTATTATTCCTCTTGTAGTGTCAAGTTTTTTGAGCAGTTAATAGTAAATATGAGATGACACAAAAATGGATACTAATAGCCTAGAAAAGAGTCAGGGACCTGGATGATACGTGGCTATTTCATATGCTTCTGGTATTACAGCTAAGTGTGGTAGCCTGCTGCCTGTGATGAGCTTAGATTGTTAGTATTACTTTTGTTCTTTGGCCTTTTCTCTTAGTTTTCTTTCTTTTCCCACCTATTTGTAAGAAAATACAAGCTAGTTAATAAGACTGCATATTTATCTAGCAGTGCTAGCCATGCTTCTACTGAAGAAACTAAAGTAGTATGCATAAGATTTTTTTGCTTTACATTTTTTAATTAAACACATACTTTTGCTATTATTTTAAGGAGGGTCAATGAAGAAATTAAAGAAAATATCTTTACTGTTACATTTGATTGAAGGGAAAAGAAAAAAAGAAAGGAACAAACCAAAAAGCTACCTCAAATAATCATAGAATGGAAAAGTTGGAAGGGACCGCAAAGATCATCCAGTTCCAACCCCCTGCCATAGGCAGGGACACCTCCCACTAGTACAGGTCACTCAAGGCCTCCTCCAACCTGGCCTTGAACATCTCCAGGGAGGGAGCAACCACAACCTCCCTGGGCAACCTATGCCAGTGTCTCACCACCCTCACTGCAAAGAACTTCCTCCTAATACCCAATCTCCCCTCTGCCAGTTCAAACCCACTGCCCCTTGTCCTGTCATTACAAGACCTTGTCAATAATCCCCCCCCCAGCCTTCCCTTAGGCCCTCTTCAGATACTGGAAGGCTACTCTAAGGTCTCCTGGAAGCCTTTGCTTCTCCAAGCTGCAGAGCCCCAACTCTCTCAGCCTGTCCTCACAGAAGAGCTGCTCCAGCCCTCTGATAATCTTCGTGGCCCTCCTCTGGACCCACTCGAACACTTCAATGTCCTTCCTGTGCTGGGGGCTCCATAACCGTATACAGTACTCCAGGTGGGGTCTGAGGAGAGCAGAGCAAAGGGGCAGAATCCCCTCCCTTGCTCTGCAGCCCACACTGCTCTTGCTGCAGCCCAGGACTCAGTTGGCTGGCTGGGCTGCGTGCCCACTGCAGGCTCATGTTGAGCTTTTCAGCAACCCTTCAGTAGCACTAGATTACAGAATTGTTGGAACATGAGTAGCAAAAATGAAATTTTGTCCCAGATAATTCTGTTTTTTTTCAAGATTTTGGTGTAAATAAATTGTACAGTGGAATAATTTGCCTTGCTTTCTGTTACTCTATATTTTAGAATTATCCCCTAAAGCAGAATTTACTTGGAGTCAAGGAAATGCTTTACTGCCGTGAAAGCAGATGCTTCTGTTTCTGTGAGACACAGGTTTGCAGACCATTTACAGTTCAGTCATCGACTTCTCAGGAAGCAAAAGCATAATAAGTAGATGTTTGAAAACAAGTGGGGTTCTTATCTGCATTGCCAGTAACAAGCCTTTGCTACGTCTTAAATCCTTCTGCTGAGAGGAGTGTAACTAGAACATGTACTTAAGAAAACAGGACTGATGCTAGATACTGAAATAATTGTGTTCATGCTTATGTTATTAACAAAAATGGACAAAGCAAAATACTTCAATTGTTTGCAGAAGTGATTTTTTTTTTAATCAATTTTTAGGATTGCTGTGGAAAAGCTTCATGAAATGGATGATGCATTTAGAAAACAACTTGAGTCAATATTGGCAGCTCATCAGGAAGAACTGTTGCGGATGGCAAGTGAAAAGGAAAAAGAAATTGAAGCAGCAAATGAAAAGGTAATTTAAATACTAAATTCATGTTTGCTGTGTTTGCATTTTTATTCTACAACTGCTAAAGCAGCGGTGCTTGGAAAGCACCTGTCTGTATCTTTCTGTCTAATCTCTGGAGCAAAACAGCCCTGGTTTAGTGCTCAATCTCTGCACAGTAAGAAAATCCATAGAACTATACCATCATGAAGGTCAATACTCAAATGAAGTTGCCTGCTGTGTATGTGTTCTAAGTCGACAGCTAAACATTTCCTCTTTTATACAGGCGAGAATTATGCCAAATTTACCTCATCTACACTGGTGTTAACAGTTACTGTTCCTGTCATAGTATGACAAACAGCACCAGGGAAGTGATTGTCCTCCTGTACTCAGCACTGGTGAGGCCACACCTTGAGAACTGGATTCAGTTTTGTGCCCCTCACTACAAGAAAGACACTGAGGTGTTGGAACATGTTTAGAGAAAGGCAACAAAGCTAGTGAAGGGTCTGGATAACAGGTCTTGTGAGGCACAGCTGAGGGAACTGGGTTGTTCAGACTGCAGAAAAGAAGGCTGAGAGGCTGTCTACACCTGCCTCAAATGAGGTTATAGAGAGGTGGGTCTTAGTCTCTTCCAATAGTAACAATTGATAGGATGAGAGTAAATAGCTGCAAGTTGCCCCAGAGGAGGTTTAGGTTGCACATTAGAAGAAACTTCTTCACTGAAAGGGTCTCAAAATACTGGAACATGCTCCCCAGGGAGGTGGTTGGATCTCCATCCCTTGAGGGGTTTCAAAGAGGCAGAGATGTGGTGCT
This sequence comes from Semnornis frantzii, assembly GCA_013399775.1. Classification (NCBI taxonomy): domain Eukaryota; kingdom Metazoa; phylum Chordata; class Aves; order Piciformes; family Ramphastidae; genus Semnornis; species Semnornis frantzii. The sequence goes on along the minus strand of VWYK01051171.1, from coordinate 52,424 downwards.
GAAAGACATGCTTTAGCACCAGACTTGATAGGGTTAGAGAATGGTTGAACTCGGTGATCTTAAAGGCCTTATGCAGCTCAGATGTTTCTATGGTTCTACGTACTGCATGCTTCCTTGGTGTGCCAACTGGTGCTTTTTCTGCGTGGTGATATCTTCTGGTACATTACCAACTATCTCCTAGCTAATTAATCCCTATTTTACTAATTCTGCATCAGATGTCAAAAACCATCTATTACTTATCACTCTTGCATTGCTTATGTTTAAATATGTTTGTCAGTGTTGAAAATTGCCATAGTTGTATGGGTTTGGGTGTATTAAGGAAAAGCAAGAATTCTGTTTGCTCTCTGTGCTCTCTCAGGTTTACTGCATTGAAGAAGAAATGCGGCAGCTTCTGCAGGAAACAGCAAACAGTAAAAAAGCCATGGAAAATAAAATCAGACGACTTACAGATGCTCTGAATGATATTCAACAAGATTTTTGAAGATGATGAATATATACACTAAAAAGGTGTATAACACAATCTTAAATTCACACACTGCAATGCACTTTTCCCTGTTTTCTAGAGATTAAGTTGTGATATATTTTGATGGTTCAACTATCCATACTTTTACATTATTTTAATAATAAATTGTTATTTCTAATCTTTGGTTATTTTTAACTGCTTTGTTAAACTGGGTCAAAACCCATACATAGATGAACAGTGTCATAAGAAATTAGGAGCTAGCTTGTTGAGAGGAACAAAACAAGGACAAGTGATAGGGTGTTGCACCTAGAGAGAGATAACCCGAGGTATCAGTACAGGTTTGGGGCTGACCTGCTGGAAAACAGCTCTCTAGAAGCAGACTTGAGAGTCTGGTGGACAGCAGGATAACCATGAGTCAGCAATGTGCTTTCTGGCCAAGAAGGCCGAGGGTGCTTCAAGAAAAGTGTGGCAAGCAGGTCGAGGAAGGTTATTCTCCCCTCTACTCTGCCCTATTGAGGCCTCATTTGGCATACTATGTCCAGTTCTAGGCTCCCCAGTTCAAGAAGGATGGGGAATTGGTTGAGAGGGTACAGCAAAGAGCTACAAATATGATGAGGGGACTAGACCATCTCCCTTAGGAAGAAAGGCTGAGGCACTTGAGGCTTTAAGCCTAGGGAAGATTGAGGGTGGATCTTATCAATGCTTATAAATACTTAACAGGTTGGCATCAGGAGGATGGAGCCAGTCTTCCCGTGGCCCAAGCATGGGATGTAACAAAGGCCTGGAAAACATGCACAAGCTGGAGGCAGAGGCCATGGCAGCAAAACCAACTCACTGGTGGTCAGTGACTGGTCTCTGACAAATCATGACCTTGAGAGCTGGGAACATGCGGCTGTTGGTATTAAGAAAAGCAGCAGCAATGGAGCAAAACAATAAATACATAACCAACCAAAGCTGCTTTGGAAGCAGCCTGGGGAAAAAAATGCCCCCAGTTTGCACAGTAAGGTTGTGGGGTCTCCGGCAAGGGCAGACCCACGGCATAAGTAGAGACCATGGGCACAGCTGTGGCATGAGGAGACACGGTGGGTGCAGCAGTGGCAAGAGGAGCCACTGTGCCGTGGGCAGAGCTGCTGTGGCACGGGGAGACACAACTCCATGGCCAGAGCTATGGTACAGGCAGAGCCATGGCACAGGAATACACCACGTCATGGGCAGCATCATGGCCAGCCATCATGCCATGGACAAAGCCACACCACGGGTTGAGCTTGTGTCCCTTCACAATGTGCTTCGTTATGTGGGGTACCTAAGGTTTTTTTTTCCCAGCATTTCTTTCTTGAAGTGCATCTCTCGACTTTTTTCACTGTGTGGAGTGTTTCTTTGCTAAGGTCAGATGATAACAGAAAGCAAGCAGTGTACTCGAGTTAAGATTAAGGCCGCATTTATTTGGACACCAGTGCAAGGGACTGGGTAAGCATCAGAAGTGCTCCGGGCAACAGTCAAGTGTGTGCTGCGTCTGGCCGCGGGAGATGTAAGAACTCAGTTTCTAATTAATCCAAGTCGGTTTATATCAAATGTAAATGGTGAAATGAACGACGACGTGCTATGGTGCATGAGAAAAGCAGGCTTGCATAGGGGAGGTCAAGCACTCGGGTTCGACGCCCCGGTTCTCCCCTGAGGCGTACTCCTAGCCTGCGTGACCCGTTCCGGAGGGAAGGCGCGTCTCGGCCCGCAGCAGACCAAAGCAATTGCTCTCCCGCAACGGACCGTGCCTCCCGCGGGGCACAGTCCCCGAGCCTGGCGCGCCACCTGCGCCGCAACCCCGAGAAGCAGTCCCAACTAGCTCCCAAAGCGCAGCCCCCGGCGGCCGAAACATGCCGGTGTCCAGGCAACGGCAGCGTCACTTCCTGCGGCGCCGCCCCTCTCTCCGCAGCCTTCGGGTCACGGCTCCGTTCCGGGACTCGGCCGTTTCGGCGGTTGCGACACGTGGCGCAGCGGGGTGGTCCCGCTGGCGGCATGGCCGCGGCGGCTGAGGCCAGCTGCGGCGGCAGCAGCAGCCGTCACGAGAAGAGCCTGGGGCTGCTGACCACCAAGTTCGTGTCGCTGCTGCAGGAGGCAAAGGACGGCGTGCTAGACCTCAAAGCGGTGCGAGGGCGGTGCGGGGCGGCGGCGACATGGCGGCGGCGACATGGCGGCAGCATCGCCCGCGGCGGGGGAGCTGCTCTCGCAGTCCCTACGGGCCTCTCCGGCTCCCACAGCCGGGCCGGAGACTCGCTGCCCCCCTTCCTTCCTTCTTCCTCCTTCCTCTTTCTTCCCCTCCCTCCTTTTCCCGGTGGCGGGGGATGCTCCGGCCGCTGATGGGCTGCGGCTGCCAGGTGTGGGCTGTCAGGCGCTGCGGCCGGATAAGATGCCCCTCCAGCTCCTTTTTAAGAGCATAAAATGTAGCTCCCCTGGTGGGGGGTGGTCGGTTTGGTTTTCATTTTCCTGCCTTGCCCTGTGCTCTGATTCGGTGTACGGGCCGTTACTTAAATCCGTTTGTCACCTGCGCCCCTCGATGTCCTTTTAGCAGGGGAAAGCGGCGTTGACGAGCAGACCATCGCTTTTGTAGCCCTTTTATTTATATATAAAAACGATGGACAGTTTTGTCGGGGCAGGTGGCAAATCCTTGTCATCCACATGTAGATCCTTGAGCCGCTGCGCCGAGGCAGCGTTGGGAGCGCTTCCGCAGTGAAGCCGTGAGTCGATCTAGCTCTGCGCCAGTTCCTCAGTGCCATGCGGTTACTGTCGCAGGAGGGACCCTTGGCAGAGTGCGCGGCTCGCTGGCTCCCAGCCGCCTGCTGCTGCTCTCACCCGGGCGCTGAGGCTGTACATGGGCCCTCTGGGTGTCGCGGTGCGTGGTGTGTCGGGCGAAAATGTCCTTTGCCTGGGTTGTTGCGGTCCGTCCTTCTGCCGAGGAGTTACAAGTGCAGTAAGAGGATGACTTGGTGCACTGGTTGCTTGGATTCCTTTCTGGAAGACTGATCCTATTTGTTCATTGCTCGTTGTGGGCTGCAGGAGGTGAATCGTGTTCTTGGAGGGTTTTTTTGATGCATCCTTGTTGAGGTAGAAAGCTCTTCCGTGATGCTGTAGTAGGTAGCACAACTTGAGAGGGAACAGGGAGGACGCTGATAGGATGTTTATTTCTTCTTTAGTTACACTGTGGTCTGGACAAATTGTTTAACTTCTTGCTATTTAATTCCTACTTTTTTTAATAAAACAGAACTCAACTGTTCACGTCTCTGTGATTGTTGTGCAGTTTAATATCTGTCGCGTGCTGGGAGATGTTCCAGGTCAGTTTGAGAAGCAAAATATACTCAATTTGTGAAACTTAGGGCCAGAAAGCTTAGCTTAAAGGGGATTAATTTGAATAATAAAGTTGAGCCAACTAGAGGGACGGGAAGATGTTCCTCATTCTTTTAGAGTGAGGCAGGTATCCACCCTGGGGGAATGGAAGAGTTAATAGCCAGAGAAAAATAAGTGGGCATCACAACAAATTGTGGACATTTCTACTCCAGACCTGTATTGAGAAACTGGTTTGTGAGTTAGAGGATACCCTTTGTTGGAAGCAAATACTTACCAAAGTGAGTAAATCATTGGTACTTTCCATAAACAGTGAGTCAGAACATATATTCCTGTAACCAGTATTTCTCATAAATAAGCCACGCATCTGAGGAGAAATGAAAGTCAGCATGCACATTATGTCTGTGTGCTCAAGGAACTGAAGCACCAGGGCAGTCCTGAAAGGGAACAGAGCGTTCCAAGGAGCGATTCACATGGTGCACATCTTCAGATGTCTCCCTACCAGCAGATTTTGACTGTGCTGTTGTGCTGCTTCTGAGTGTTTCTGTAATAAAACCAGCAATGCACTCTGAAGAAAACACTATTTGGAGACATTAAGCATGACTCTAGCTTTGTCATTTACTAATTGAGAATGAAAAGCTGTTCTGTAGGACATTTCCTGGTGACTTTTTGAGACATTATACTTAAACAGTCCATTAAGAGGATACTCTGGGATGCAGATGCTGACCCATCACAAAGCAGTAGTGATTTATGTGTGTGAGCACTCTACCTCACTTTAGGAGCATTGTGAGTTCTGAACTGCTTCTGGAAGTAAATGCTTTAGCACTGGAATATTCTCTGCTAACATCTGACAACTTCTAAAAGTGCATTTGAGGGTTTTCTTCACTTGGATTTTGAATTCGACAGTGCTTACTTTACTATCAAAAGGCTGTTCTCCTATAATTGTGCAACTGCTCCTGAATAGTCCTGTACAAACAGATCTAGGTATGGAAATAAGTGTAAAACATTAAGGGGTAAGGTAGGAGGGAAAGAAGATAAAGTTCATATGTGCAGCAACCCATGAAGAGAGAAAAAGACTGAGGTGAATGGAAAAGAGATGTCACCTGAAATGACTCTCTGAACATGGTGTATTTTTCTCTTCCACAGCATGCAGTTGCTTTTGCCTTGATTTCTTGAACAGGCTCGATTTCTACCAGAATGCTGTCTCTGCTACACCCAAGGTTAAACGGAGTTTCTGATTATCATCAGATGCTCTGAAATGTACTCGTTTGATACTACCTTTAGAAGTGTATTGCCTTACACTTGCCTTGTTGCACAGTAAAAGGAAAAACCTCTGTTAAATACTGCATTCCTTTATGCTTTATGGTGGAAGGATATTCAGTGCTTTTACATACAGGTTGCCAAGCATGATGCCCAGTTTGAAACACCTAGCAAACTGCTGACTGTTCTGGGGAGGAGATGTTGTCATCTGCTACAGGCATAGTCCAGAAGGTACTTTTGACACATGGAGAGCAAGGTGGCATTGCTGACCCTCCTGCTTTGTTAAGCTTCTCAGTAGTGACTCTGCCACAGCACTCTGACAAATTCCTCTGCTCTTCAAGGGGCACAGGGAATGTGCAGCCCATGCTTCCCACCGCCTTTTGTCAGCTCCCAGGGAGGAAAAGAGTTGTGTGAGAGTGCACCCAAACTCAGTTGCCCTTTTTCTGCTCAGTTCTATTTCTGGGCAGGTTTGTGTGTGTGCTCATGCGTGCAGCTGAAACTATGCTGAACAGTGCATTTTCTCTGTGCCAGAAATTGCATGACCTGAGTGCAACACACTTAAATGTTTTTCTTCCACTTCCAAACCTGTATGTGAGACACTTATGCAGTGTGTGTCTGGGACACGAAATAAAAGGAGATGCTGGAGGGAATGACTAGAGTGCAGCAGCTCTACATGAAAAGAGATTGTTACGAAAGAGCTCCAAAAGCAAATGATTCAGAGGAAAGAATGTGGAAGCTATGTCCAGTCGTGTTGGCAGGGCTGTTGTGGTGCTGCCTTTTTCTTGCCTTTTACTGCATCTACTTCAACCATTGACATAGCCTGAGAAATTATGAGTTTAAAAAGTATTTTTGACAACAGAGGATTTGTCTCTGGAGGCTCTTCTAATTAGTGAAGTCATTAGTGTGTCGTTGTGTGAAAGAACTGAATGCTTCAACTTAATTTCTGAGCCATGTGTCTGTCAGAAGGTGTCACTTGATAACTGCTGGAATGTCAAGGAGGAACATTTCAGTAGGTTTTTAAAATACTTGTGAAACACCTCTTAAAAATTTGAGAACATATTTAGATTATAATACTAGCACCAAAGAGCTAACGAATGTTTGGATTAAACTTCCTAGACTGGCTCCAGTTTGACTTAGATGGAATTCTCATTGTAAGTAGTTGGGCTTTAACTGTGATTGCATTATCCACAGGATCGATTGTGCCAAATACATGTCACTGTATCGTTCATTTTCTGAGTCCCTAACCTGGGGTTCTGGAGCCTGCTTTGCAGCAGAGGTTAATCTCCACTAGTGGTGTCAGTGGGAGCTATGCTTTGGTCATACAAGACACATTAACATTTAGAGTACTGAGATGGCTCTAGATTTGAAACATCTGAAGTTGGGCACTCAAAATTAGTGACTTCTTAAGTCTTAAGCTTTGGTATCATAGCTACACATTCATAATCATTGGTATCTTTTACCACCAGCCCAGTTAGAAAATTAATTACGGTTAATAAATCTATATTATTGGCAGCATTTATATATTGTATAGACAGGCCTTTTGGAAGATCTCATGAAGTAATGAAATCTGTCTCCAGAACAGCCTCCATCTTTAAGACCATGAGTGGTAGGTGAAACCTAGGTCCATATGTAGGGCAGTGGGGAAAAAAGAGCAGAAAGTTGAATGGCAGCTACCTGTTCCTTGCAACAAGTAACAGAGCTTGTAATAAATCTGCCTCTGAAGACTGCGAAATGTGTGGGGTGTTGATTAAACATTGCATCATCAATTTTGTCACTTCTTAGATTTTGAAGGCTTCTCTTGCAGTTCAAAGCTGTGTGTATGTATACCTGCAGCACAACCATCAGGTTAAGACAGCAGGCACATACCTACTGGTACAAGTGGTTGTAGAGCTTGTTTCCTTGGAGAGAACCAAAGTGTACACAATACTTGTGTTTGTATGTGGTTCGTTGGATAGGGAAGGGTTTTAACAGACTGCTACAGAAGACCACACTGAAGATGAGTGTTGATAATGGTATTGGTAAAAACACTGTTTAGTAGGTACTTCGCCGTCGAGGAGAAAGAGCAGTGTTTATACTTCATGGCTAAAAGAGGGGGAGAATTTAATCTCCATTCTTCTTTATTTTTTTTCTTTAAATTTTGCTCCTAGAAAAAAAAATAATTAAAATCCTATTACTCAGTTCTAGTAATTAACTTTATAATTGGAAAATGTAATTTCTTTGGAAGATCAGCGAGTTTGTTTATGGTTCAGAAAATACTGTAAAAGGTGGTTTATAGACTTTGCTATGAAATTGATTTGGTTTTCCATGCCATTTGTGTTTCTCTCAGGTTGTACCCTTTACATAGATTGCTTTGCTAAAAGCATTAATTTAATAGATTATTGGACAAAAGGAAATAAATGAGTGGAATCAGTTCCTATAGTGGAAATCAGTTTGCTTTACATACTAGCCCAGATTTGGGGTGCAGAAGTCTTTGTCAGCTATCCTTCTCTTTATTTTTCTTCCTTTTCTCCCCATTTATTCTGTTTAATACACACAGTGCCTTGTGATCATTGTATCTGAGTACAGAGTAGTTACAGAGTCAGACTCCTCTTTGTTTTCTCTCCTTTTGCCTTACATTCTTTGAACTTGAGCTGCTTTACAGCCTCAAAATGCTGAGGATGTGGAAGGCCCAACTAGTACAAATTTACTTAAGTTTTTGCAGCAGGTACTTAAAAGTTATAACACTGAAGCAGACTGCTTCCTGTGCCTGACACTGCTTTGTGTTGAGCAGTGAGGAGTGACAGCTTACAGACACACAGAGCTCCTAGCTAGCTGTCAGGTAAAAGTGATGATGTAACAGCGGTGAGCATCCCTGAGAGCTGTACCAGGGTCCTGGAGGCTGGGAAACAGCTCTTAGTACTCAGTGTGACAGATTGAGTGAGCCAGGTACTCTATGAGTGGATTCCTGCAGTGAAATGTTAGAGGACAAGGCTGTCTTGAAGTCTTGCAGCTCTCCTTTGTCACTTTGTCGAAGTGCAGCCCTGTCGTTTTGTATCCCAGCACAGTTTAATCTGGACAAAGACCTCAATACATTGAGCATCAACAGAAGGAATGACCAAGTACATCATTGGCTTCAGAAGCTTGCTGCACTGCAGGACATTGCTATCTGCCTTTCCTGCTCTTTCCTACCTCCCAAAAAGAGCCCTGCAGGCTCCTCTGTGCAGTTGAATAGCACATGCTCCAAAGGTATTTACCACAGTCTCTGCAGCATGTGTGAACTCTGAGGAGGGGAGGCCTGCTGGCCTTCAGAGGTCACTCCTTTCAGCATGCTCTGTAGCCACACATGCAGGTGCTGGACTTTTGAACTGATGACTGAGCTTCTGGGTCTTGAAGAGCTGAAGCTTCTCCCTTCACAACAACATTAGCTGGCATTTTTCCAGGGGAATGTCTTAACTGTCTTCTGCCCTCAGTGTACAAGTTGCTGATACTCATTTTACTTCTCTTGGCAGGCTGCTGATACCCTGGCTGTGAGGCAGAAGAGAAGGATCTATGATATCACCAACGTTTTGGAGGGGATCGATCTCATTGAGAAGAAGTCAAAAAACAGCATTCAGTGGAAGTAAGCCATGTCAATTCCCAAAACTTTCACATGCTCAGCAGGAACAAAAGTTGCCTCTTTGAACTTTTCCTGACTAGATGTGACACAGTGAAAGTAATGTTACACTCATCAATGAGCATTTTAGAATTACAGTAAAGTTGCAAAATGAACTTTCTTTGTCTTCCTTATGACTTTATCTGCGATAAATAAAATCAAATTTAAAGCATACCAGAGAGAAGCTTTCAGAAAATTCTAAGTGCTACTTTATAATTAGCACTTGTAGTTGAAAATTTATTCTAGATGCATTTGGGAAAGGACACGCTCTCTTTGCCTCCTTACCCTCCTGCAGACCATTCCTGTTTTCTTTTGGGTCACTAAAGGCAAAAACTCAAGCTAAGAGTTGGAAGAGAAAAGGGTTGCAGACCACTCTGATGCAGGGGAAAAACCCTACATTCCAAAAGAAAATACGTTTTGGTAGAGGCGAGTTCTGAATTTCATCTGAAGCTTAAGAATATTTTTTGTTGTTAAAAATGATAGGAGGGTAAAAACTTACTGCCTTCATATTCAGTATTAGTAGATTTTTAAAATGTTCAAAATAGTCTGAAGTTATCTGAGCATTTGCTTTAGATTTTCACCTGTGGTTTCATAAACCCTTGTACCATTTTAAGAGGAGTAGGTGCTGGTTGCAATACAAAAGAAGTTGTAGACAGACTGAGGTATCTGGAAGCTGAAATTGAAGATCTAGAGCTAAAAGAAAAAGAATTGGATCAGCAGAAACTGTGGCTTCAACAAAGTATCAAGAATGTCATGGATGACTCTACAAACCACCAATATCCTTTTAAATTAATTGTGTGTATCTTGGAGGTAGATTTAAAGCAGGAGTTAAAGTGTAGGTACTGGATAAAGCACAATATAGTCCATTTTATTCCACCTCTGAGTAAAAGTGATACGTTTATAACTTAGGCTCAGCATGGACAACCTTTTTTTAAAGATCAGTTTCATGTTGCTTTAAGAAAAGTATTCCTTGACATAAACTACGTTTTCATACGTCACCCATGAAGATATCTGCAGCTGCTTCAATGGTAAGTTGTTTCTAGGCTGTGTTTCTTCAAGTGAGGGATTTCCCGATCTTCATTTTGAAAACCAGCTTGCTAACTAACTTCTTTCTTTTCGCTGCAAGTATTTTGAATGTAGAAGTATTCAGTAGTGATCAGTATTAAGTAGATGTCTCTCACATGTTCATGATTAGCAAGTTTTGGTGTTTTGTAGTTGTAGTCACAGGTTGTACAGAATGGAATCTCAGCTGGTTTTGGAGTACTCATTTCAAATGTGTTGTTTGGGTGTTTTTTATTGATACTCTGCAGCAGCTTGCCTCAGGCTGTTAATGGAATCGGGGGTAGGGTATGTTGGTCCAACCCATCAGAAGGACCAGAGGGGTCCAAATTTCATAACATTTTCTGGAGGCATCTGTGGCCAGAGGAAGCTCCTAATCGTACTATATTAGAATGGGTCAGCTGAAGTCCAAAGATGAGGCATTGAGACTAAATCAGAAAGATTCCTTTTGTTCAGGAGGTTTGAAGAAACTGCCAAGAATTGCACGCAGAAGTTTCTTCCCTTGATATCCGCTCCTGTTCCTGAGGGGCACAAGGGAAGATTGTTTAGGCTCTTGCGGCACTCTGGACCATCTCTTCTTTGCCACAAGGAAGCTTGGGTTTGGTTTGGAATAAAGATTACAGATAGACTATGGTGTTTGACAAAGCTGAGCTCTTACTAAAAAGAGTTAGTCATTATAAGATGCAAAGCACCTAATATTACAAAACGTAAAGCACCTGGTACACCAGTCACATAGTACCTCATGTATATGTCACTTAGGAGGCAGAGAGAAGGCTTATTCCAAGTATTGACAAAGGGGAAATGATGTGCAGGTAGGTGACTGACCTGCAGTATAAGGCAGGTTGTGCCAGTGCTGTAGATGTAGTTGTGATCTCTTGACTTTAACTAGTGTATTCTAGTGCACATAGTAAGTCCTGGGTGAGTCTAATAGCCAGCTGTTACATCCCAGCTGATGTGCTGCAGGAGCTGGGAGCTTAGACACTTTGAAAGTGCTAACACTGATGACGATCTTCCTTCTGTTAAATCTGCCTTTATTAACACCATTCTTCAGAGCCATAAGTGAGCTGGGCCAGAGAGCTGTTTTAGCTGAAAAGGAAACAAATAATTTCACCTCACGTTAACCTATACAACTAGGAGTCTGGGACAATAACAGACAGGTAAAGGAAGTGGTAAATCTTGTACTGCTCGGAGAAAAGATTATTGCAGCTGAGTATTGGAATTCTCTGATTTATGTTGTGTGATATACTTGGATCTCGCGGAGACTGTGCAAGCCCCACCACAAGTTTATTTATGCCATAATGATGCAGTGTTTTAAGTGACCTTAGAGAATTACTGTATCATTGGAGTGAGTACCATGCAAGACCTCAGAAAAAAATATGCACACTTAACACTTTCTTTAAAATTGATATTTAACCAGGAGACACACTTCTAGCAATTCAAGCACCTTGTGGTACACAGTTAGAAGTACCTATACCTGAAATGGTATGTACTGGTTTCTTGTTTGTCTAAGTGTTGTAGAGGGACAGTGGAAAAAGAGCTACATTAGAGTGGAGGATTTACCTTTGTGTGTAAGAAATAAAAATCAAGATGGTTTCAGCTGAGAAGGAAGAGGCTAGGTGAGAAAAAGTGGGGTCTGTTCACCTAAATAGCCTAACAGCAACTCTTATTTTCTGTTAAAAACAAGATAGAACTGTGGGTTTCTTTGCCCTCTCCTCTCCCTTTGAGAAGTATTTAAACTTCTCAAATTAAGTGTAATTGTCACAAATTTCTTTGAGAACTTACTAGCGATGACTTTCACATGTCAGATTTCTGTGTTGTATTTTAAAAACAGATCTCTTATGAAAACAACTTACTTATTTAATCATAGGTTTAGTTTAGCTTTAGTCTCATGGTACAAGACTGGATAGAGAAGTGGACTGCAGTCTTGCTTTAGCAAAAGGCTTAAATGAACAGTATTAAAGAGGAGGCCAAATTTCTTACCTCTGACCATTTTCAGTTTGTTGCCTTTTGTTGTTTGTTTAGTTTGGGGTTTTGTTGCAGTGCCCTTTTTAAAAAAGGGTTTATTTACATAGCTGGGAGAGAGGACTGCATGAAGCATGATAATTTTGTAGAAGGATGAAATTCACCTGAAAAGTTTCACAAGCTATTTTTAGTGAGACTAAGCACAGTCCAGCATCCTAAGAGCATCCAAAGAGAGAATCATGAAGCCCATCAGTGGTACTGTCTTTTTCTGGCCATGCTGAAGTCAGTTCAGGCAATGATGAGGTTCCTTGTGGGACCTTGTGTGATGTTGGCTTTGGGCATTTTTTTGCTTTTTCTCTCTAGGACTGAAACAGCTGATCGTAGTCTTCATCACAAAGTTCAGACTGCATGTTTTTGCTTTGGTTCCCCTTCCCTGAGGCTCCTTTCCTGCATTTCTCTTCCTCATTTTGTCTAGAACATGCTTGCTGAAAACCTATTTGTTCAGCTAGCCACTGTGGAATCAGCAGTACCATTGAGACTGTGCTAGGGGAAGCCAGCTCTAGCTGTATTGCTTAAGTAACTTTCCAAAAAAAGGCAAATCAGCTAAGAAATTTTCTATTGACTCATGATCCTGTGTTCACTCAGTCTAGATGAGACATCCAGCTGTTTCAGGAAACTTAGTCTCAACTGAAATTCCATTTAAAAGAAAGAAATGTACAGAAATCAGAAATCTTTATTCATCGTTGTTACTGTTGAGATGTAGCCTTGCTGCAGGTCTTGTGTGATCTGAATTCAAGATTTAGTTCAGTACTTCGAAGAGTTGTGTATTTGTGTTCCCTGTGTGTTCTGGTCAGTAAATACATTACAGGTTTGTAATCTGGTGTGAGGTTTTTCACTAGATCACATGTATTAGTTTTAAAGATCTTTGTTTATTCAGTATAGGTTCCTGCCAATTCTCAGCTCTTCCAATACTCTAACTAGAAGAGCAATGTACCTTCTGTCTCAGTTTGAGAACCAGTTGTTCAGACATATTTGTTGCTTGCTTTTGTAAATAATTCTGTGCAGTTCCTGTTACATTTTGTGAAGTTCACAGGGAATGGTAACCTTGATGGTATACCCCCTTTACAGGGGCAGAATGGACAGAAGAAATACCAGATCAATCTTAAAAGTAGTTCAGGACCTATCCATGTGCTGCTTATAAATAAGGAATCAAGCTCCTCCAAGCCCATGGTGTTTCCAGTTCCTCCACCTGATGACCTTGCACAGCCCCCACCTCAACCTGCAGCTGTAGCAACTCCCCTTAAACCTGCTCCAGCCCCTCAGCATCCACCAGAAACACATGATCTGAACCAAGGACAAGAGCTACCACAAACATCAGATGCAGAGACGCCATCAGGTGAGTCCAGGGTTTTTCCTACTTCAGATGGATGGGGAAGGGAACTGAAGAGAAAGAAACTGTGAGAAAAGGTGGTAGATAAAGATGAAGAATTTGCATAGTATAGCAGCTGTCTGCGAAGAAACTGCCCCAGGGCTTTACTAACAGCTCTCAGGAGGTTACAGAGGAGCCTCTTCCTCTTCTGTCTGGTGGAACAGATTCCTCTCTCATAGCTTATCACCTTATACCAAACAGGCATTGGTTTGATCCTGTTAATTATTCTGAGGTGCTTCTCCAGAATGCAGGCTGGGATGGAACTGCCAGCATCCAAGGGAGGATATGATTTGGACATGCACCTTTTACTGAGACGGAGTATACTGGCACCAGTTCCAGCTGTTTTGTCACAAGGTCACTTACCTTCTTCCACATAGCCACAGTGAGAGACTGCCTAGATACCAGTGGTTTTTTTTCATAGTAACAGTAGGGTAATAGGGAAAGATTGAGGAAAATGCTGTCAGTCTTAGACTGATTGAATTGTGCCTGCGACTTTGGGAAGTGAGACTCACCTCATCCCAGACACTGAACACATTCTCCTCAACAAAGACAAAGCTGAATGCAGGTGTTTCGTGTTCACCTTTACCACAGCAGGCTCTGTAACAAGCCTTTTTGTTTTAGCAGAGGTCTCTGTGCAGCAGAGCAGTACCACCTCAGCAGCTCCTTACTCCAGCCTTCCAGAGCCTGTGCTGTACCCCAGCCTTGCAGGGGATGTCACCCAAGAGACATCTAGCTCCAACGACTACCAGGGCTTGCTGCCCCTGGATGTTAACTGTATTCTCAAGCCAAACTCGTTCGACATAGCCAAGATCGAGGAGCCCACAGGTAGGAAGCAGTAGTTACTGTTCAGAAGTTTATGAGAGTTACCCAAGCCCTCCTTTGCTGTAACACTTGTGTGGCACAGAGGGCACACAAGCCTTCTCCATGAAGCCACTGAGCCAGCTCCAAGTAGCAAACTCCTTTTGAGCAAACTCCTTTTCTCTGCCACCAAATCAGCCTCACATTGTATGTGGCTCTAGGGTTACAAGAGATCAGTGGGTGAAATGCATCAGGAAACCCCCTGACATCAGTAACACAGATGGATCTATGTTATATATACACATTGTGTTAACTCTGCAGCAGCTGGTCTGTGCTCTGCACTTCAGTGCTTTCCTGGGGCTGTGTGAACAGACATGGACACGTGACTCTGTCTTTCACAGGAAACATCAGTGGGGATCTCATTGATGAACTCATGTCTTCTGACGGTGAGTATCTGGCAGTTTGTCTAACAAACACAAGTACCAGCATGTGGCAGGTGTCTGTTAGATCTGATGCTAAGGGTCAGTATGAAACATTCTTTCCCTTGCACTTGCCTCCATCTTTGTCATTCCTGTCTTTGCTCTCTTTTCCATTCCCTGCAAGTTTTAACAATCAAAATGTGAAAGCCTTATTCCATCCTTACCTGCATAACCCAGTAGCCCTTAATTCAAGAACAGATAAAGAACAGGCTGATGAGTGAAGTGCTGCCTTGGGCAGAGTGGGTAGAAAATAACCTGGTTTAATTCTGCTTTGCATCAAGCTTCCTGCAGGAGTTTTGAGTAAACATTTCAGAACTCTGAATGCAGACTGATAGAGGGACTTGCTACAGTGAGAGAACAGAAATGTCATCCGTTTCTGCTCTTGCACTTCAGGGGCCATGAGTACAAAGCTAAACCACAGCCAGTAAGTTGGTATGTTCCCCATGTCTGTTCCTGACACACTGCTGTGTCACTGAGGTGCCAGGTAAAGAGGTGAATTCAGCTGGTTTTGTTCCTCTTGCTGTGAGCAGTCTGTGCTAATATCTGCCTTTCAAGCAGACACCCTCAAGGTTTATCTGGCAAGAATCACATAGTTAAGAGCTCCAAGGGGCAAGACAGCATGATGTGGGTGTGCCAGCACACATCTAAAATGGAAAGAACTGCCACATTCAGAACAGGGGCAGCATGCTCAGTTCAGCCACACTAGGTGAGGGTTCCTGAGGTGCAGGAGGAGGGCTGAGGCTTCTCTTCTTGCATTCCACCCCCAAAGACAGCTTCAAGTCCATGCTTGAAATGCAGTGCCCAGAGAAACTGCTAGCCTCCACATTTAATCTGTAGGGATAATGGCATTCTCCTTACTTTAAATGATAACTATTTAAAGGCTGATACATGTGATACTGCAACAAGACAAAGAAAGTGCAATGTCTTTCTCATGGAAGCTTCAGGAGCTCCTTTCCTATGGAAGAAAAAATTCAGTCTGTATTCCACAGCTGTCACTCCATTCCAGCAAATTCTCTTTATATTATTGAGGGAAAAAAAAATGTAGACAGAGCAATTACTGTCTTCATGTGAAGGCAACACAGATATCCCCAGCAGGATCCTAGCATGCTTGTCTGATTGTCGAGACTAAATGACTAAGACTAACCCTGATACTGGTGGCAACAAACATGAATTGTCATAGAGAGCTGATATTCCACAAGTGTTTTAAACTAAACTATTCCTGCTTTACAGTTTTCCCTCTCTTACGACTCTCTCCTACTCCTGGAGATGACTACAACTTTAACCTGGATGATAATGAAGGAGTCTGTGATCTCTTTGATGTCCAGATACTAAATTATTAGATATTGTGTCAACCAGACTACTTATCTACCTCTAACTATAACATTCTAGACTTCTTCATAACCTAAGTATTTGAATAATGAATGTATAACTTCTTTGTTCACTGACTCTGGCAGTATATTTCCTTTTGCTTCCTTTACTTCACAAAAACAAATTCAACAACAAGATAAAAAGGGCTTCTATGAAAAATTCTGGCATGTCTTTTTTTCATCAGAGTGTTGTCTGTATAATCCAGTTATTTGGAGTTTTCTGAAGTAAGAAAAGTGAAAATGCTTATAGCCTTTTTTGATCATTTCTTTAAAAAATGATTAGGGTGATTTTTCAGTTAACAGCATTTTCTTTGAAGATTTACTGCCAAGAAGCTTTCTGATATTTTAAACCTTTCAATCAGTTTTGAAGTTTTCACTGCCAAGCTGAAGAGTGAAGGGTATCAACTCAAGTTACTATAAATTGTTTCAGTGAACCAATTTTGTGAAGTGCCTTCTGTTTTAGCACTTTAAGTTTCTCACACTGACTTCTGACATTCCACTTTCCTAGAAGATAGGAAAGGTCTGTTTGTAGTTTGTATTAAAGTGTGCCAATACTTGTATATTAACAAGATTTTTTTTAATAAAATTGTACAAAGCAAGCCATCAGTGTTCATGATCTTCATTTCTTGCAAACTCTCCACTGTCCATTATGTATTACAACTGAGATAGCAGCCTTGTGGCAGCATCCACGTTTGCTGGTTCATCTTCTGGATTTGTGGAAACCTAAAAAAGAAAGGAGTTTCAGTTTAAAGTAGAAAGCAGGATCTTTTTCTCTGCTTGGGACAAAAAAAAAACACTAATAAATACCTGTTGTCTGAAAGTTTGCCTTCATGTATTAGTTTTGGGCATTTTTTGCAGTTATGGTTAAATAATGTGAGGGATTACAGAATTCCCTAAGCTTGCCAGAGAAGCAGCTAATAAGTTTATGATGCAGGAGAAAAAGCATTGTCCCAATAATGTAACATACAGGGCCAAATGTATATAGGCTCAGCTTTGGGGCAGGAGTGTTCTGAACAAGTCTTGTGCAGTTTTGGAGTGATCACAAACAGAACAGGTGTACTGCTGTAGTCCAGACTCCATGCTGCATGCAAACAAAACCAGGAGGAGGCTTTGCACAGCCTCATCCTGCTGGCAGCACTGTCACCTATGTTTGTTTCCCCTCAGCCTCTCCTTCAGCTATTTGGCACTTGTTTTGTTGCCCTCAGCTGTACAGAACCTTGATCACCCCAGGTACAATAAAGAACACTCCACTTGCATGCACTTTTCCTAACTCACTCCCTCTATTTCCCCCAACAGCCAAGATGGATTCATCCCTACCTTATCCCAGCCCTCTGCTTTCTCTTTCCCCCAAACCATGCTAGAAGCATCAGTCAGCATAAAGAGGCAATAGAAGAGAGCTCATCAGTTAATTATTTCTTGCACAAGGCTGCATGTAGCCCTGTTTAATAGACAAAGGAAGACAAGCAAAACAATCTCTTGAACCCAAAGTGCTACAGGCAAGAGCTCTAGAGCAGCAACTCCTGTTTTGGGGGTTGATGCTTCTGATGAAGGAATGTGAAGGCTCAACAACCAGGAAAAGCAGCAGAGGTGTTCGGTTCAAATCATTCTCAGATGCTGCAGAGGACAGCAAGGTTCATCCTTTCTGTGTATTCACACGGAAGCCCATCTCAAATCAAGGGGCTGGAATACACTTTTTAAAGGAATCAAGTAAAGCCAACCAATATAACAATGTTTTGGAAGCATGCTGTGGCTTGACTGCCCACCCTCTCCTCTCTAGTAGTTACACAGCACTTGAGCATGCTAACCAGATTTCAGCACTGCCAGCCAGCTGAACTTCATAAAGCTGGGCTTAGAGCTTTCAAGCATCACTGCCTGCAGTCAGAGCCAGAAAACAGTGCTCTGAACATGCAAGTTCCTTTTGTCTCCCTCCTCAGAGCTGCAAAAAGCAAGTTACCTTTTGACTCCTCTGAGGCTCTGCTGCAGTGCTCTTTGATAGGTGTTGTACTTCCTTCTGAACTTCAGCAAATGCTTTATTTATTGTGCTAACTTTCTCAGCGTTTCTAATGTTTATCTAGGAGGAAAAACAAATACAGACAATGGTATTTTAAACATAAATTCCACTGGCATATGAAATGGCAGCAGTTTTGTACAACTACTGCACGCCAGGGGTACATGCATAGCTTCTAAAATGGCTTTTATAGTAGGTTTATCTGTTACTTAATTATATCATCTAGTCACGTACAACTCATGCTTTCATAAATGAAAAATGAAAGCAGTTAAACTTGTTCTGCTGGAAAGAGAACCCACAGTGACCCAGAAACAGAATATGGAGAAAACAAAAACCAGTTTGTACCCAGATCCTCCTGTACCACCCTCAGCAGCTCTTAGCTGGAGTGGAGTTCCAGGGAGGGCTCCTTTCTTCATTTTTTTGTGGTTTGACCCTGGCTGGATGCCAGGTCCCCCACCAAAGCTGTTCTATCACTCCCCTCCTCAACTAAGCAGGGAAGAGACAATATAATGAGAGATCATGGGTCAGGGGAAGGACAAGGGAGATAATTCACCGAACACTCTCATGGGCAAAACAGACTCAATTTGGGGAAATTAGATTAATTTATTGACAATCAAATCAGAGGAGGATAATAAATAAAACCAAATCTTAAAACACCTTTCTTCCACCCCTCCCTTCTTCCCAGGCTCAACTTCACTCTCCCATTTCTCTACCTCCTGTCCACCAGCAGTGCAGGGCAACATGGGAGGGCTGCCATCACTGGGGGGGGTTGCTGTCACTTCATCACACTTCTCTGTTGCTCCTTCCTCCTCAGGGGGAGGACTCCTGACTCTTCCCCTGCTCCATCATGGAGTCATTCCCATGGGAGACAGTCCTGCACAAAAACCTAACATGAGTCCTTCCCTCGAGCTACAGTTTTTCCTGAATTTGTGCCAGTGTGGATCCTTTAAACAGGGTGTGGTCATTCAGGACCAGATTGCTCCAACATGAGTCCCCTGTGGGCTCGCAAGTCAGGCCAGCAAACCTGCTCCTATGTGACCTCCTCTCCCTCCACAGATCCACAAGTCCTGCTTGGAGCCTGCTCCAGCACAGGCTTCCCACAGGGTCCAGCTGCTCCAGCATGGAGTCTTCCACCACTAACCTCCCTAGGCCTCGGCGGGTAGCCTTATTGTGGTATTCACCATAGGCTGCAGGGGAATCTCTGCTCCAGTGCTGGGAGCACCTCCTCCCCTCCTGTTTCACTGACCTTAGTTTCTCTCACATATTCTCACTCTCCTGACTGCTGTTGCCCAGCCATTTCTTCCTTCCTTCTTAAATACTTTCTCACAAGGGCCCTGCCACCCCACCATCACTGATGGGCTTGGCCTCAGCCAGTGGTGGGTCAGTCTTGAAGCCAGCTAGCATTTCTTTTTTGAACACAGGAGAAGCTTTTAGCAGCTTCTCACTAAGATCCCTTGCTACCAGAACCTTGCCACACAAACCCAGTACAATTTGTACTGGATCTTGCCATTTTTAATTTCTTGCAGTAGTTTGTCTTTTGAGATCACACCTTGCATTCCTACTCATTCATACTACAGGTATGGCCAACAATGTCAACCAGATTTTGCTCTGGTATTTAAAGCAACTTCTATGGCTGTAGCAGACCAGGATGGTCCCAGGACACCTTAGCCTCGCTTGCCAGCACATGTCTGCCTTCCTAAGTTAGCAAAGATGTCTGCTTTTGCAGGGGAGGAGCTAAGACACATGCTGTGCTCTGGGGACAGTTATCTGTGATAAAGGAGGAGAGTGAGTGCAAGAGTGGCATAAACTCTTCCACTGCTGCGGCAAAAGAAGCTTCAGCTGATCTTGGCCCTAATATCTGTTGCTTTGGAAGCACCATATTTGGAACAGGACCACAGCCAGATAATGGCCTGTTAAATCACAAATGTTCCAGAAGCATCTAGCAGGTAGCTCATGCATCTTCAGGAAGCCTAGTTTTCAGGATACCTGCAGCTGTTCCAAAGGCTATCCCTGCAGTGCACCTCTCAGCAACTAACAGAGGCAGAAGCAAACAGAGTGATTACCTGTACGTTGGCTTTCAAAGTTCCCATAACAACAGAGCATGCAGACATAAACAAGAACTCCACTTACTCTGAATGACTAAAAGCACTAGCAAAAAGAAGGCAGTGGAAGGCTGGCAGAACAGGCCTGCTCAGATGAGCACTTCATCTCATAAAGAACTGGATGGTGACTTGAGAAACAGGGACTCAGCAGGTAGCTCAAATCAGAGTGAAAGGGACCATGGGCAATGTAATTTGCAGAAGTCTAGGCTCTTCCCTCAGCTCCTTGACTTCAGCTTCACAGGGCTGCTCAAAAGATCCCATTGGTTCCAGTATCTGATACTCCCAGCTACTCTGGAAGGACTCTTCCAGAGAAACAGGCTCTACAGCTACTATTTGTATTTATATCAGAAGTTGTTTAGTTATAAAGAGCTTTTATTTATTAAAGAATAAACATTTTAACAAATTTTCTGAGCATCCCCCTGTGCTGATCAACAAATAAATCCCCAGAGGCTTAATAAATTAAATACGGCTTCAAACACAAGGAATAAAATTTTACTTCTAATAAGCTGATGACTTTTCATGAATGTTTTTTAAAACCTATTCTCTCTTTATTATACAAAACCCTCCAGACAAAGTGGAGATGTGATGCCAGCAACATGAAACTGGTTATTCCCAAAGTTTGCTACCTTCCTGTCTACCAGATTAACCTGTCAAGTGGCTTGAGCTTGCAGGAAAAAATTTGGAAGGGCCTTTTTGCAGAGCTGCTATTTAACTCTGCCTACCCAACAGACTGCAACTAAACCTGATCAGCAGAGTAAGCCACTACCTTTCTTCTAGTATCAGATGTCCTTCTAGAAGGACCAGCTGAACTCTCAGCAGACCACACAGCTCAGGCTGGAGGCAAGGTTTGAGAATACCATGAGATACCAAGGTTTGAGATACTATGTAATGACTTGTTACTACCAAGAGGAAAAGTCTTGCTTCAGGCACCCCCAATCCTCTTCCCTGGCATCACTCCCAGATGTACAACCTACTCTCTTCCCTCCCCTGGGGGCTGTGGTGCTCTCCAGGCAGAAAAAACAAAATATTTTTTGCTTTTTTTACTACTGCATTGTTGTGTTAAAACAGGTCATAGAAAGGCCTGCAGTCCATTACAGTCCATCTAAAGTGCTAGAACAGGGAAAATAGGAACTGAGAGTAAAACATGGCAGTCCATGTTCCTACACCTGTTCACTGCACCTCACAGACACAGTTTTACTTGACAGCTGAGGTGAAATAAACAGCTACTGGATCTGAAAAAAATCCATCCTTTCTGGTTCTTTCCCCAAAAAGTGTTTCTCTTTGACCTCATCTGTAACAGAGTTTGTTCAACTCACCAACCCAGTATAAAAAACTGCAAAATGCCATTTTTGTTGTTTTTGCTGCTGACCTAGCAAGCTGAACCACCTAGTATATGAAGGGTTCTTGAGCTAGCATCAAGAAGACCTGTGGGCAAAAAGCCTGAAGCCTGCTAATGGAGGCTGGGCTTGGGAACATGACAAGAATTAGCAGGACTTCCCCCAGCAGCACTTACGATCGGTGGTTTGGATCAGGCCATTCTGTTAAACTGTACCCTCGATTACACCATCAGTGACACTGCAAATGTGGCATCTAGTAACCATAAACTCACTGAGCTGGTGATGTTGTCTTTAACACCACATTCCCTAGAACATGCTGAGATGGTATCACACTTTCTGAGTTTAAGAAGAACAGTTTGAAGTCTTATCTGGCAGATGCCTGCAGAAGCTAGTCAAACATCGTGTGCTTCTCTTTTTGATGATGATGATGACATCCAATACAGTACTAATTTTCAGGTGGAAATTGTGTACTCTGCAGTTTTGTACCCAGAAGGATACTGTACATAAACCAGCTCTATTTCACAGAATCACAGTATCACAGAATTAACCAGGTTGGAAAAGACCTCTAACATCACCAAGTCCAACCTATTGCCTAACCCTTCTCATTAACTAAACCATGCCACTTACCTCATCCAACCTCCTTTTAAACACCTCCAGAGATAGTGACTCCTCCAACTCCCCAGGCAGCCCATTCCAATGCCAACCACTCTTTCCAAGAATTTCTTCCTAACATCTAGCCTAAACCTGCCCTGGTGCAGTTTGAGACTGTCCCCTCTTGTTCTGTCACTGGGTGCCTGGGAGAAGAGACTGAACCCCGCCTGGCTACAACGTCCTTTCAAGTAGTTGCAGACAGCAGTGGGGTCTCCCCTGAGCCTCCTCTTATCCAGGCTTCACAACCCCAGCTCCCTCAAAAGCTCCTCATAAGGCTTGTGCTCTAGCCCCCTCACCAGCTTCGTTGCCCTTCTCTGAACACGTTCAAGCACCTTAACATCTTTCTTAAATTGAGGGGCCCAGGACTGGAAACAGGACTCAAGGTGTGGCCTAACCAGTACTGACTGCAGGGGCAGAATGACTTCCCTGGTCGTGCTGGCCACACTATTCCTGATACAAGCCAGGATGCCACTGGCCTTCTTGGCCACCTGGGCACACTGCTGGCTCATGTTCAATCACCTGTCAAACAGAACCCTGGGTCCCTCTGCCTGGCTGCTCTCCAGCCACTCTGTTCCCAGCCTGTAGCGCTGCATGGGGTTGTTGTGGCCAAAGTGCAGAACCTGGCTTTGTTAAAACTCATGGCGCTTGACTTTGCCCATCTATCCAGCCTGACCAGGTCCCTCTGCAGAGCCCTCCTGCCCTCTTAACAGATCCACACATGCTCCCAACTTGGTGCCATCTGCAAACTTATTGATGCTGGATTCAATCCCCTCATCCAAATCAGTGAAGATATTAAACAGGACTGGGCCCAGCACTGATCCCTTAGGCACACCACTAGTGACTGCCAACCGGATGTGGCACTATTCACCACCTCTCTGGGCCCAACCATCCAGCCAGTTCTTAACCCAGCACAGAGTGCCCCTGTTCAAGCCAAGGGCTGCCAGCTTGGCCAGGAGTTTGCTATGGCAGACAGTGTCAAAGGCCTTGCTGAAGTCCAGGTCAGTCAAAGAATCATTGAATGGTTTGGTTTGGAAGATATCTTTAAAAGTCATCTAGTCCAACCTCTCTGAAAAGAGCTGCGACATCTTCAACTAGAGCAGATTGCTCAGAGTCTCATTCAACCTAACTTAGAATGGCTGCAGGCATAAGGCATCTGCCACCTCTGGGAAACTTGTTCCAGTGTTTCACTACCCTCAGGATAAAAAAGTTCTTCATTTTATCTAGTGTAGATGATTTCTCTTTTAGTTTAAAACCCCTTGATCTGTTGCAACAGGCCCTGCTAAAATCTTTTGTATGTGTCTCCTTTAAGTACTTAAAGGCCACAACAAGGTGTCCCCAGAACCTTCTCTTCTCCAGACTGAACAACTCCAATTCTTTTGACTTGTCTTTGTAGAAGGTGCTCCAGAGCCCTGATAGTTTTTGTGGCCCTCCTCTGGACGTTAACGTCCTTCTTCGGCTGAGGACTCCACAGCTGGACACAGCACTCCAAGTGAAGTCTCACCAAAGAGTACAGTGGTACAATCAGCTCCCTTGATCTGCTACTCACGCCGATATTGATATAACCCATCCTACGACTGGCCTTCTGCTTCTTCCTAGGGAAGAGGATGCTCTCTGCGGACAACTGTCTCCTCTGCCCTGCAGAAGACGCCTAAGAGGAAAGGCAGCGCCGGCCAGGCCCGGGTCGACCCAGAGGAAACTCCACGGAAGCGGCCGGGCCCGCCAGGCCGAAGCCTCCGCTGGGGCATTAAGGTCGACGCGGCAAGACCGACGCCCTCCGGCACTCACCTGCTTCAGCCCAGAGGTGACGGGCCGCGCCTTGCCCTTGGTCTTGGCCTTGACGGCACCGCTGCGGGCGATACGGAAGACGCTGGCCGTCTTGGCTGCCCGCGAACGACTCTTCCCCATGGCAGCCACAACTCGCCGGCCCCTGGCGATAACGTCATACCGGTGCGCCAGGGAAGCCTCCAATCATCATTGCCAGCACTGCCAGGGCGGTAGCGCCGAGCGATGCCGGTAGGGGGCGCTCGCATTCCACTGCACTCTACCCGCTTCTGCGTGTGTCCCTACATGGGAACGAGGACGAGAGCGTGAATAGGAATGGGAACGGAATTGGGAGCCAGAATTGGAACAGCAAAGGGAATGAGAACGGGAGCGGGAAAGGGAATGGGAAAGAGAACAGGAGAGGGACCAGTACCCGGTCCCTGTGGCTGTTCTCCGCTTGCCGTGCCTGCTCCCGCTCTGACTTTCCGAACCCAGCTTTCAGCGCCTGGCGCCCAAGGAAACGCCGCGGTGCCAAACACATGCCTGGCCGTACCCGAAACGCCACATGTGCAGGAAAAGTTTGGAGCGGGCGGCGGGAAGCCCTACTGCGTCGCGGGCCCGGCGTGTGAAACGTGCGTCGCGCCCAACCCTATGCAATCTGTGGATGTGTTGTTCATCTGTAGTAGACTCCCCTACCTTGGTCAGTTTCAAGACTCACCCTTGACAGGGTGCTGGACCATCTAATTTAAACTACGCTATCACCTAGAAAGGCTGGATCAAATGATCCTTGGGATCTCTTCCAGTCTGGCATTCTGTGATTCCGTGGATTGGATTCGCAAGGGCTTGCCGTCGGGCGCAGCCGGGCCAGGCAGCGGGGGCCGAACAAGCGCCCTCGCCTTACTGTTCTTGCGTAGCACATGGGATCCTTTTGGTGGAAGAGGGCGTTTAACATCACTGAGTGTAAACACTCTGTAACTCTGCCAAAGCACATGTCCCTCAGCATCACATCTCTGCCGTTTTTTAAATATCTCCAGATATGGCATATATCCAGATATGGCAGTGCTACTTTGGGGAGGGGGGAAACTGGCAGGAACGGACAGGGGGTATAATCCCAGGAACAGGCATTGATCCCCGTCTTTCCTTCCCGCACAACTCCTATCACTCGCGGAAGGGTAGCTGGTGGAGTAGTGACACACTTTTAGAGCTCTCTTGGAACGGTTTCCTGCGACGGTGGAAGGCTGGGGGAGACGACGTGCAGGGATAGGGGCGAGGACCGGCAGGCACAGGGATATGGCCGGGGCCGGGGCTGGGCGGGCGCGGAGCGCTGCAGGCGTCTTATCGGCGCCCGAGAATCGGGGCGTCGCCACCCGTCGCCTTCAAAGAGGGCGGCCGTGACGGCGCGGTTGTCTCTCCAGTCTCAGCCCGTCCCGTCCCAGCAGGAGATCAGAGCCATGCTGCACTGGGGATACGAGGAGCACAACGGTAAGGCGGGCGGCGGAGAGGGGCCGAAGCGCTTTCCGAGGGGCCGTCGGGGCGGCCACTCGTTCCGCGGCCTGAGGAGCAGCCCCGAGGGCAGCTCCCGCAGGTGACTTAGGCAGCTCCCCAGCCTGGGAGAAAGCTGAACGAGCTGAAATGTTGCCGTGGCTTCGTAACGGGAGAGCGAACGTATGTTCGCCTGGGAGCGATGCCAGACTGGCTCCTGACAGAGGTGATCGAAGCATCGCCCGTGAGTCTGGCCAGGGCTAGCTTCGAGATAGGTCGCTGTCCTTGGAATTCCGTTTGCTTGTCTAGTCGGTCACTTGTGAGTGTATCGAGTGTTAGTTAGCCGGTCACACCGATGGGAGCTGCTGTGTGAGCTGTGCCTCTCTGCTTTGTCTGTGTGCTGCTTCTCTTACCCGGTGGGAAATAAGTTCCAGCACTGGTCATTTGAATGCGTAATTATGCACCTCAGAGGAGATGCTTTCGGATTTATTTTTTTTTTTCCATGCTTTCCTTAATCTTGTCGGTCTTTGAAGTCTCAAGATGTGCTCATCAGCAGGCTTAAAGACTTTGCTCTGTTTTGCATTGTAAGTGATGCAAATGCTGCTCCTGCGTACGGACCGACTCACAAGTCACGCAGGTGGAAGTGAGAGTGCTTTTGTAACTGGAGACTCAGCTCTGATAAAATAAATGGCATCGATTATGTTCTCGTTTTAATGCCCAGAGAAATAAAACCCCATGGTTGTAAAAGGAGAGACCTGTATGTTTTACTGCCTGTAGGAGTATGCTTCATGTAGGCTATTACTGAGAGTTTGGACTACTTTTTGGACAAGTTCTCCCCTGGACCTTCTGTTCCATCTTTTCCGGACAGATGTACTTTCCCTGAAAAACTGGGTGGTGGTGGATAGCAGCGATGTTGCAATGATTAAGGTGTGTTATCTACCCTTGTGCAGCCTACTCTACCACTCCCTTGAAGACGTAAATGAGTGTTTTTCAAATGTGTTTCTCTGTGTGTTTTCCAAGGGTGCTGTGGACTTCACCTGCACTGTCCAGATAAGAAGTTTACTTTTCCTCTCTTATCCTGTCCCCCCCTCCTCTTCTGCTATTCTCATCTTCTAGGAAGAGGAGGGCACCAGAATTTGTATCAGGGTGGCCCTGGACCTTGCATGAGGCCCCGTTTCTCCAATAAAACTTTGTTTACTGGCTGATAACATATTTGGGGTGGAGTTTGACTTTCTCTCCTTTCTTGGAGCCCCTGGTAGCTACAGGATAGGTGGCTTTTTATCAGTCCATCCCCTTGCCCCTGCATCTCAGAGGAAACTAAAGGAGAGAGGTGTGGACTTATTTCTTTCTCTCTCTCTCTTT
>VWYK01051171.1:7064-25908 GCA_013399775.1 Semnornis frantzii | reverse complement strand
GTGGCTTTGTTGTTTCTTGTTTAGCTGAGTAGCAGACACAGAGGATTGCTCTAATTCTTGAAAAATTGTATTGCCTTGCATGACCATGAAAATAGCTTCCTTGAAACTAATGTTAACTTTTGCAACTGAGGCAGACACAAAGTGAAATTAATTTAGAAATTAATTTAGTGCAGTCATATATTAAAGTTGACTTCCTGAAGAGTTGGAAAGACATCTGCATTTACTCTGAGTTCTGCATTTGTTACTTGCAGTGATCAAAGCACTGATTTTTTTTTAAGCCAAGAGAAAAGTAATTTACCCCTTAGCGATAATAACTTCAACATAAATCATTGTATGCATAAAGTAAACTGTCAAATATTCCACATGTCTGCATATATGGTGTCTGTGTGTATAAGGACATGGGCAGACTATACACAGAATTAAGTCTGAAAGGTCAATTTGCGGCAGTCTTTTGTTACTGATAGGTGTTTAATCACCATAGCAAAATATGATTGTAGTCATCCAAGCTAAGGACAAGTTCCAGAACAGGTACAGTGTCTTTTAGAACTGAAGTTTATTGTTGAATAATTAGCTAATGACACAATCAGAGCCTTGGGTCCTCTTTTTGACACAGATTATTTCTTAACACAATTAATTAATAATAATTAATGTCCAATAACCATATTAATTTCTGAGATAAAGCAGCAAGGCCAAGTAGGTAAGCTCATAACTATATTTTGCCTGTCCTCAGTTAAGGACTACCTGAAACATTAAAATTAAATAGCAATAAACTATCACAGCAGTTAAGTATAAATGATGAAATGGTGCTTCTTATGGATAAAACTGTGCATCTCTAACTACAGGGTACTATATATCAGATGCTAAGTTGTGTGCAATTAAAATTTTTAAAAGCTTTCATTGCAATTTCTGAAGAGAGAAGGATTAAATTTAAAGTTTTAAATTTTAAACCAAGTAGGATTTTCATTTTCTGCCTCAGAATCAGTTTCCTTAACGAGTTTAGTTAATGAAACCATTAACAAAGGGACCTTTTAACAAACTCGGGACTGAAGGCTCTTTCCTTTGTTCTGCCTGAGGTTTAAGCCTTAGACTGCACTTTACAAGCTACTCCTTCCCTCTTCCAGTTCTTGGTGCTGCTGAGAAGAGGATCAGACTCTGCCCAGGTGTTTGTGCAGGATCCTTCCCCGCAATGCTTGGGGGCACATCCCTCCCTGATTTACTGCTTGGGCTGTCTTAGCACCTGTGTGTCTCTGAGCTGTGTTCATTTCTGTTGAAGTGGAGGAGAGAAAACTGCTGACAACTTTTGATGTTAGGCTATTAATCACAGTGTAACATTCTTTTTTTTTCTTTTGGTCATCGTGTTTATTTAAAGTGTAAGCCATCCAGAGAGACCCAAACCGAGATGCTTATTCTAGACTGAGATCAGTTACCTTCAGTATAGGGATTTATGAGGATTTCCAATGATGCAGATTTTACAAGATCAGTTTCTGATTCTCATATGTAAGATTTTACCATACCCAGTCTCTCTTAGTTGGTTATGCTTCTTAATCATGATGTGCCTGGATGGAAAACAAGCGCTATGCTCTTTACAATACTGAAAGATCATTAGACCTGTAGACTTTTCCCTTTTCCCTTACCTTGCCCTCATTTCCATCCTAAACCTTGTTTTCTACCTTTACCTTACAGAACATGTTCTCCAAGCAACTTGTTCCTATTTTCCTTCTGTAGTCTCTTTCCACATTGCTTATTACATATGGTTCACCAATAGCACATCTATTCTTACTGATGACTCTCTTATGTTTAGTAGACAAGAACAGACACCTTACACATCTGTTAAACGTGTCTTACTGTCTGAGAATGATATGTCATTTTGCTTACATCCACATTGTTGATTTATAGAGGCAATGCTTTTCAGCTGACTTTTAGCTTAGCTTGAACAGAGAGAGGAAGGTTAACTCGAGATCACTAATACTGATTAAGAACTTCTTTAGCGTTTTAATTTCTAGCTAACTGTAGTTAATAGTGGTCAAATTGTGTCTGGAAGGTCTGCTCTCATTTGTTGGCAGGAGGTGGTAGAAATGCAAACCTTGTGCAGTGCTTTTCTGAGAGTTCCTGTTGTTTGCTGATTTTGTCANCCTGTGTAGATTCTACGGGTAGAGGATGACTCTTGTGTTGTGACACCTGTTATGCAGAACTGATGTACCTGGAGGAGGTGATGAGTTGTGCAGCAATGTTTAGCTTGCAGGCACTGCCATCAAGCCCCAGGAGAGTCCATGCCACCACTTGGCCTGTCTTGTTTGGCATCTCCACATCTTGTTCAGCATAGTCAGTAGAAAGTCTTTTGCAACCAGTGACTAAGGCATTAAAACACCCTTAATGCAGGTATTTGGGATAGATAAGAGGCAATTCTTGGAGACATAATGCAACATGATATTAGGCAAAAATGGCATGTAGAAAATTTATTGAGGCACAGCACCTGTTAGATACTTGCTGGGATGCTTTGAATGACCATTTATTGGTCCATAGTTGAGCCTTGTCCATAGTTGAGTCTTAACTGCAAATAATTAATTATCCACCTACTCCATGTGGCCTTGCTCAAAGACCAAATAGAGTTAGATACGCTATGCAAGGTAGATAAAGGGGTCCAAGAACTGCTGTTGCAATGCAGTACAGCAAAAGCAGCAGAATATTTTGATCTGGTTTGTTTTTTGGGAGTTTGTTTGTTTGTTTGTTTTTGTGGGTTTTTTTGTTGTTTTTGTTGGTTTTTTGTGTTTTTTTTTTTTTTATGATGCACCCTTTCTGAATTTAGAAGATACAAACAGGAGCAATTCAAACAGAGTATCTTTTCATATGAAGTGAAGGATTGCTATCAATTTAGACTTCTTCAATGCATTTCAGGGCCTGCCCACTGGAATGAGGTTTTTCCTGTTGGTAATGGAGACCGTCAGTCACCCATCGACATCAAAACTGAGGAAACCAAGTATGACCCCTCTCTCCGTCCTCTAAATCCCAGTTATGATCCAGCTTCTGCTAAAATCATCCTTAACAATGGGCACTCCACCAGTGTTGAGTTTGATGACACCGTCAACAAATCAGGTTTGTTCCTTTCCTTTCCACTCTGTCTTCTTCAACTGCTTCCTGAATAGAATACATACAGCCTGGGCATGACTCATTGGATGAAATATTCCTTTTTTTCCACTGCCATTCAGCATGATACAATGTGGGAACATATTTGGACACAATTTTGAGGTTGCATTTCTGAGAAAGTGCTGGGATTCCCTTTTCACAATGATGGTTTGATCCACCTCAACCAGCTGGATGGTGCCAGCACTCCAGTTTGAACAGTGTTGTGTACAACTTTTCAAATGCTGCTCTCTCTCACTGCAGATGAATCCTTTGTGTCTCATTACAGGTTCATTCCAACTGAATCGCTCAAGTCTCTTACCTGACTTTAGCTACAGGTTTGGTTATACATTTTTTTCCCTTTTTTACAATCCATACCTGGACTTGTTGTGTCAGGAAAGAGCCAGTACAAAACAAATGAAATATATCCCAAGTGATCCCTTTTGTTCTCTGAAAAGTGTTACCATCCCAATCTTTTCTAAATTATGTAGTTTTCCTTCTTGCAAGCAATAATTCTTATTTAGAACTTCTCTGATTTTGTATAGTCTATGTAATGATGGTGCCTTCATCTTTAAGACCTTCTCTTGAATGGCAGGCAAGCTAGCCCAGCTTGTCTTGAAAAGATAGGAGTGCAGATTCTTCAAGGAATAAATTCCACTTGTCATTGTGTGAGGCTTACCTGAGTATAAAAGCCTACATGATGCTTTCACAAAGGTCTAATTCAGAGGAGGACTAATTTGTGAACACCTTGTCCATTAGTCCTGAGGACATATTAACTTATAATGGCAAGAGGGAGACACATAGATGGAGATAACATCATATGATGCTTTCCTGGACAGTCTGAGGGCAGTCTCTTTCCCATCAATATGAGCAACACTTGATGTTGCCCGAGAGCCATTACCTGACCATCAGTGATCTGGTCTGGCCTCATGTGTGTCAAATGCCACAGGACTTCCCAGAATTAATCTCTGCTTCCAACCTGCTAGGCATAGGTGAACTAAAGCACATCTCTTAGAAAAACAGACAATCTTGATTTCAAAATTTCCAGTGATGGCGAACCTACCACAGCCTTTGGTAAGTTGTTCTAATTGTTAATTACCCTCACAATTGAAAGAACCAAAATCACACTTTATTTCTGATGTGAGTTAGATCAAATTAACCTTTAAACTACTTTACCTTTTTTTTTAAAAGGTAATATGAATATGAATACACCAAGAACCTTTTCTGCTTCTTAACTCCATCCATGAACTATCAGGGCCTCAGCATATTATTTCTGTAGGTTGCAATGTTACCAAAGCAGTGGCAATGTGATCCTCTCCTTACTGGTTTCCTCAGGCTGTATCTCCAAGGGTATAGTTCATGCTGTAACAAAGGACTGATGTATGTTCATGAGATTATTGACTAATGCAAGCCCCAGTCTCCTTCAGGAGACTCTGTATCTCCAACATCTGGACTAGGTGCTTCAGACCATATACCCAGCTTTACATTTTGGGCATTATCATGTCTTACTTATCAGAGAATTGGAATTCTTCTGTATCCGTAACCTGATGTGTTCGCTATTTTCCTTGGCATTTGTCACTGACAAACTTTATCAGTAATGTTTTTGTTTTCTTTCAGGTCATTGATCAAAAAAATACTGAATTTTCTAGGGCCAAAATTTGGCCTCTGGGGCACCACTGTGAAGTAAGCACTCCTGCCATGTGTTTGGTTTATGAAAAAACAAAACAAATACCTAAAATTCAGATTAATTGATACTAAATACATTAGTGTATTTTAGTGCTTTGTTAACTGACTTCCATATGAACTATTCCTTCGCTTAGGCCACCACTAAAAGTGGGCTGTCAAGTCTGTAACTGTGTAATTCTTTTTATTCTCTTTGGCACCAGATTAGGTCCATTGTCTGAAACTGATCTACTGATGTTTCAAAGACTTCTTCTTTTCAAACTTTGAGACACGTTCTTTAAATAGCTCCTGACTAACCCCTTCCTTACTTACTGTTGGATTGGAAGGGTTTTGCCATGCTGTGTGGTGGGACACAAATACATCTTTGGGGCACTTTCCGCATTTTTCAGCATGAGTATCTTTTTTAACTCCGATGTATGTAGTTGTTTTCCCTCAGTTAGATAGAACACAATCTTTACACATTTCTGGGATCATTCGCCTCCCAAATTCTCAGTCCTTGAAAGAAGGAATTTGGTTTGGGAGTGCCACTTCCTCTTCCCTTTTGTTCACTAGGTTTACAGGCTCTGTAGAAGCATGTTTTTGAGTTGATGTTTTAAGGAGGTTATATATATTTTTTTCTCCCTCAGATAAACATCCCCAGCTCCTTTTCATTAGCCAGGCTACTTGTATCCACAGATAGGGAAGCCAAGAAATTCTTCTTTCATGGTCATTTAGCGTATTTTGTTCCTAAAAAAGCTTAGGTTTTGGACTAAACCTATATTAGATAAAAAATTACTATTGTCCTCTCCAGTGCTCTTAAATTTAAAAAAAAAAAAATAATTTTGATTAAAGATCCCGTCCTTTCGCATTAAAAACTCTATGATGGGCCAGTGGACCAGGCCAGGCTAATTCCCAAGCACTCAGAGGAGATATGGAGCTGAGAAGATGGAGTGGTTAGTTTTGCAGTGAATGCGATTTGATTTGTAATGTGAATACACCACTTGTGTAGAGGTGGGTTAGTGCCAACTCTAATCAGCAAAAGACGAGGACTTGCAAAAGCAGAACAATGAAAAGCCCACTCATATGTGCTAAGCTGTCTAGTCTAAACTATTTCAACTGGAGGAGGCCTACACCAGTAATGTCGTTCAACTGCCTGACCACTTCAGGGCTGACCAGCCTGGGGCATTGAATCCTCCCTAGGAAGCCTGCCCCAGTGTTTGGCCACTCTCTCGGTAAAGAAATGCTTGCAAATGTCCAGTCTAGACCTCCCCTGGCACAGCTTGGAGCCATCACCACGTACCATGAAGAGAAGATCTCAGCATCTCCCTTTCCACTTCCTCTCCTCAGGAAGTTGTAGAGAGCAATGATATTTTTGATTATCCCTTTTTTTCGTAAAACTTGTATTTTAAACTTAATTTCTCATCAATTCTTTTTAATGTATTCAAGAGAGGAAACCAACATTTTCCCATCTTCTGAGATATCCAGCCCATAGCAAGATGAACCTGGCGATTACATACCCTGTAGTGGGCCATGACCCACTCATCTACACATAATGCAAATTTGAAAGTCATATCCTGAACAAGTGGGGGTTCCTTGTAGTACTTAAAAGAAACAGGAAGCCATCCAAGACAACTTTTGAGAAGAAGTAGAGGACTATCTGAAGACGGAAGTCTGGTGTGAGGTTAGAGATGTGGATGGCAGCTCCTATTCCTGCAGTGATGCTTTTTCCTCTGCTTGGGTTTCCAGTGCTGACCGGGGGGCCTCTCAGTGGAACCTACAGGCTGCGCCAGATTCACTTCCATTGGGGATCCAACGATGAAGCTGGCTCCGAGCATGCAGTGGATGGGATGAAGTATGCAGCAGAGGTAAGGCTTTACATGGAGTCACCTGCACCTCTAAGCTTGTGACTAGCTTTCCATTGTAAGAATAATGTTGCTCCTCCTCTTCCCACTTTTCATTCTCCTTCGTTTTATTGAAAGACAAGCAATCTCCCTGTTGTGTTGCATGTTTGGTCCTTTCTCAAAGGAGAACCTATTTGAAAGCTTTGGAGAGGATTAAAAAAGGAGTACAGAAGACAAGATCTTGATAAGAGCAAGATTTAATGTTCAAGAGTTATTTTAAACTGTCTTTCACTGTCTCTTCATTTTCAAAGTCAGCTTCAGTTACACAGAGTTATTTAATTTGGGGCCTGTGCAGTGTAAAGATTATGCAAGACTTAGGAGTACTGCACACGTACTTCAGACAGTGGAAGAGTTTTCTGGGGTTAAAAAGAAGTAAAAAGTATTTTAAAACCTTGGTAATGGACAAATAACAGACATAATACTAAAGAAGAAAAATGTGTGCACAGTGATGTGACCAGATTTGACTGAAAATGCTATAAGAGATAGTGGTCAGGGAAAAAAAAATCATTTTTCTAACACTAATGGGGGAAAAGTGACATTTGCAGTGTTTAAAGGCTTATGTTTTCCACAGGAACCAGGTGAGATGGAATGTAAAGAATTAATAAAGGTGCTATAAAACCATTAAGTACCAAACCCAAATTTCTAGCTGAGAAAAAATATATATGTTTCTCATCTAAGAAACCAAATGGAAGGAGAAAATATGTCTGAATTTCTAGCCAGTCTAAAAAGCTTCCCAGTACCTGTTGGTCGGGTAATCCTCCACAAGAAGCTGTCTAGATGTCGCTTTGGCATTGAGATAAGAAACCCAGAATTAAGATCAAGGCTTCTGAGCACTGCTCACACAAAAAGAAAATACCTCAGAAGGAGACATGAAGATGGTTTCAGTGCTCACCTTCCTAAGGAAGATGTGTAAGATTTCAAGAAAAAGCATCAACTGAATTGAAGGAGGAATTAGTGTACAGGTAAAGACGACTGCAAGGTTCATCCCCTTAAAGCCACCGGAAGCAGAAGGGATCCATGACTCCATTCTTTGTGGCAACGTATGGTCTGATCAAGGTCTCTTCACAAGCGGCGGTGACAGAGCGGTGGTAAGACGGCATATATTCCTTAAAGAGAAGTCACAAGCCATTGAGAACGGGGCTGTACCCAAAAGTCTTTTCACAGCTCTCTTTGGGGGTTGTTTTGGGGTTTTTTGGCAAAGCTAAGAGGGAGTGTTGAGAGTGGGTGTTATTTAGTTGTGGGAATTTTCTCTTTTGTTCTTTGTTGTTTTTTGCTCTTTTAAAAATCTACAATAAAAGTCAATTCTGACTGAGTATCTGTTTCCTTTTTCTGTATGTAAAAATGTAACTGTTTAAAAGTTGTTCAATGTAGTTTTTGTGGTCTTAAAATAGTGAGTGGCGCAGGCACTATGAGGTCCAGGATACTGCACCTGAGAATGCTTGAACTTATAATAGCCTTAGCAACTTTCCTTCAAGGATTTCTGAAGCCGTAAGCCAGCATGCGTTTCATCATGAGCATACATGTGTAACAAATCAGTGGGATTCCTTTCCTGCTGGAACTAACGTTTCAGCATTTTAGAGCCCAAGTGCTTAACAAACAGTAATTATATTCTGCAATACTAACTAAGAGCTCCATTTTACAGATGTGCAAAACTGAAACTCAGAGGCTTCGCATGAATTGAGATAAAAAATGTAAAAATCTTCACACTCCTAGATCCTTAATTCAACCATACAGCTACATTGCTCCCCATATAAAATCTTCAAAGCAACTTCCAGCTGCTCTAAGTTTCTCTTATTTTAGAGGTTTTGAACTGGTGTGTTTCAAAAGGAAGCCTTTTTTTTTTTTTCTAGAGGTCATACCAATTTAAGTCACTCAATGCAGCTGCTTTTCAGCACTCCTAAAGAGTAAATTCAAAGTCTGAAAAGATGGTCACCAGTTTTTGAAGAGTCAATCTCATGCCCTGCTTCTGAGCCTCTCTTTCCTTATCTAAAAAAAACTATGGGTAATAAGATTTACTAATCCATTGAGGATTTGTGAGAGTAATTAATGTTTGTGAAGTACTTGGTCTTAAGCCCCGTGTGAGTGTTTGTGCTTTCTCCAGTTTGGCAGTTGGACGTTGCTCAAGGCTGTGATGTCTTGGAGCTTCCCAGGAACCAGGAGCTCCTGCTGTGGAGCATGGCCAGGATTTAGGAAACCTGACTTAGCAGAAGGGGCTGCGTTGGTATGGGGATAGACATCACAGACTTTTTCTTTCCCCACTTGGCTAGGTAGTATCTTTAAACTGTTTAAGCAATTACCATAGGACAACTCCAGTATAATGCACACTGGAAACGCAAATGCTCAAATGTAAGATAATCAGACTGCTTGGAAGTGCCTTACTACTGACAATCACAGAAAATTACACTTAGAAATGAAATTTTGGTGTTCAACTTAAACTAAACAAGGGAGAAAAGGTCAGTGCGAGTTTACTGTGCATTCCTCTGCCTATTTTCTAGCTATTTATGTGGCTGGTTAATGTTACCAAAAGCTTGATTAAGGAGAAAGAGGAGAAACTGATAACCTTTCTCATGATTTTCAATCACTTTTAAAAATTAGCTGTACTAAAAGTGGATTTAAATAGTTATATAACTAGGGGATAGCTTGTCTTAGCTTCTCTGTTTAAACTCTGGGAACCCAGCAGCAGTTCTCCAGGTACTGTGCTGTGTGGATTGCTGCTAAATTTTGCACAGTCCCAGCCACTGAAAATGGCTATTTGTATATCGCCATATTTACCAATTAAAAAAAAAAAAATTAGAACACTGAACGGCTTTGAGTGGAAAAGACCAAAGTGTAGAGTATTAAGACCAGTACAGGTGTAGTACTAATTTGTGACTATTGGAGTTCAGCGAGAGTTGATGCTGTCTGTGCCTCTTTCTTTTCAGCTTCACGTGGTCCATTGGAACTCAGAGAAGTACTCCAGTTTTGTCGAGGCAGCTCGTCAGTCAGATGGATTAGCAGTCATGGCTGTATTTCTGCAGGTAAGAAAAGAATGCAGGTAGGAAAAGGTCTCCTAATAAATCAGCATTATGAACCCAAAGGGGTAATGGTGATGGCTGGTTTAATTATTGCAAAGGAGACACCTGTTTTATGTGGGCATCAACTCATACTGTTTCCTTCACACTGTTTACTCGGAAAGTGATCTTAGTTGAAAATTTTAATTATCAGATTAAGAGAATTTCAAGACAGTGAGACTCTTCATTCTGCCTAGTCTGTACTCTTGTGCAACATAAGATGTAGAGGTTAGCTCTGCCCCTGTATGGGTCCCAATAACTTCTACTTGACTTACAGGTTTCTTTAAGAGAGCAATCTGATTTATTCAAATGCCTTGATGTTGAGGGACATGGAACTGTTGGAGCAGGCCCAGAGGAGGGCCACGAAGATGATCAGAGGGCTGGAGCACCTGCCCTGTGCGGACAGGCTGTGAGAGTTGGGGCTGTTCAGCATGCGGAAGAGAAGGCTCTGGGGAGACTTTAGCAGCCTTCCAGTACCTGAAGTGGACCCACAAGAAAGATGGGAAGGGACTATTTAACAAAGGCTTGTAGTGACAGGACAAGAGGGAATGGATTGAAGCTTGAAGAGAGTAGATTTAGACTGCATATTAGAAATAAATTCTTTAGAGTGAGGTGGTGAGACACTGAAACAGGCTACCCAGGGAGGTTGTGAATGCCCCCTCCCTGGAGGCGTTCAAGGTGGATGAGGCCTTGAATGACCTGATCTAGTGGACATAGTCCCTTCTTATGTCAGAGGACTTGAAACTAGATGGTCTTAAAGATGGTCTCTTCCAACCTAAGATATTCTATGAATCTATGAATTGCGCACATTTTCTTTCTGAGATCCTAGTTGTTCCTGAAAAACAGTAATAAAACCCCCTCCAAAACAGAAACTGGAGAATTTCCTTGTAATTGTTACATATATTTTTACCTTTCATCTGCTTTATGACAAAACCTCTTGCAGCAACATCATTGACATCTGTTTGAAGAAGCAGATGGAGACTTCACACATGATGGGGGACAGGGCTTTGGTTAATTATAGAATCATAGAATGGTTTAGGTTGGAAGGGACCTCAAAGATCATCCAGTTCCAACCCCCTGCCATAGGCAGGGACACCTCCCACTAGTACAGGTCACTCAAGGCCTCCTCCAACCTGGCCTTGAAGACCTCCAGGGAGGGAGCAGCCACAACCTCCTTGGGCAACCTGTTCCAGCGCTTCACCACCCTCACTGTAAAGAACTTCCTCCTAACATCCAGTCTAAATCTCCCCTCTGCCAGTTTAAACCCATTGCCCCTAGTCCTGTCATTGCAAGACCTTGTAAATAATCCCTCCACAGCCTTCCTGTAGGCCCCCTTCAGATACTGGAAGGCTACTCTAAGGTCTCCTGGAAGCCTTCTCTTCTGCAGGATGAAGAGCCCCAACTCTCTCAGTCTGTCTTCATAGGAGAGCTGCTCCAGCCCTCTGAGCATCTTGGTGGCCTCCTCTGGACCTGCTCCAACAGTTCCATGTCCTTCCTGTGCTGGGGGCTCCAGAATTACACACAGGACTGCAGGTGGGGTCTGAGGAGAGCAGAGTAAAGGGGGAGAATCCCCTCCCTTGCCCTACTGGTCACGCTGCTCTTGATGCAGCCCAGGAAGAGAAGCGTGGCCAGCAGGGCAAGGGAGGGTTAAATCTGTAGTTTCTGCCTAGTTGCCACAGCTTCCTGAGCTCAGCCAGCACTGCTGCTGGTGCTGGCACAATCACGGAGACATTGCAAGAAGCTGCTTCACAGCTGTTCCAGTAATTCTGTCTTGCCAGTTTACATTATAAGGATTCAAAATGTTTCAGTGGATGTCATAACACACAAATAAGAATGATTTTTTTACTGCTTTAAGCAATTTACATTTCAGATGCAAGCCTTCAACTTGTAATATCCTGCATATAAAGCATGGTAAAATAAAGTAATTTTATTTCCCTTCAGCGTAAAGCTTGTGGGTCTTTTGGAGCTGAAGTATTGTCAGGGAGGGAGTGTATGACCAGTACTTTATGACTTGTACTATCAAGCAGATAGCCACAGGCTCATACTCACAAAATCAATCAAATCTCACAGTTATATAAAACAGTTTCATTATGTATTTTCTTTTTTATTATTTGTTTTTGCTGTTTGGAGTGTAAGCATTTTATTTTTTTCTTCTGGTGTTAATAGATTGGTGAATGCAACCCTCAGCTGAATAAGATTACTGACCAGTTGGACACCATCAGAATCAAGGTGAATGAATTCTTCTCAAAGAATGCTAATATTGGTGATTGCTGTGAGGTTTTATTGGTAAACTGGCCACTACTCCCTTTACCTTTGCGTTTTCTGGTCCCTAGTTTCAATGCTAACCATATCTAATTCTGATTTGGGACAGTTTAGGAGCATTCTTGTTAGGCATTAATTAATTTAGTTTGTATGCAGTAGGAGATTGAAGGAAAAGGCTAATTCCTCCCAGAACCTAGTCTCTGAGGAATCTCTTGCCATGAGAATAGTAGCAGGGGAAGAACACAACTTATGGCAAGTTATGAAAACAACAAGGAAAAGGTTGTACCAGCCCTGTAGAGACCACGTTGAGAGTCTAATATCTCACCTCTACCTCCAACTTCCATCTCATGGTTATTTGTAACTGTGGAGAGTCTTGATAATGTGGAACCTCCAATGGTGTTCTGCTGGCTGGCTATCCAGGATAGCAGCCGCCAAACTGTTGCAGAGGTACAACCTCATCAGAAGGGCCCTGGCTCACCCGCTGTGATCATCCAGGGTGCTGCCAGCCCACCCCATAGCGCAACAAGCACCTTCCATTTGGCATCATTTGTCCTGGGCTCTTGCCTTTAAAGAGTATTGCCTTGTTTGTTCTTCCTTTTTAGAAAGACTTTGTTTAAAAAATAAAATGCTATGTATATTTAATTTATAATCACAATGAACTTTTTTTTTTCCTTTTTTTTTTTTTTCTGTTTTCTTTTTTTTTACAGGGTAAAAAAGCACTATTCACAAACTTTGATCCCAGCTGTCTGCTTCCCAAGTCCCTAGACTACTGGACTTACTTTGGCTCTCTCACTGTTCCACCTCTTCTTGAGAGTGTCATCTGGATTGTTCTGAGAGAGCCCATAAGTGTTTGTTCTGAACAGGTATTTTTTGATTTTTCACTGCTATAGAAATGTTGCTTCTGTAAGACCTGAAACTGCCACCCAAAAATACACATTTTGCAGACCTTGTCATTGCATATGTTATCAAATTTCCAAAGGACAAAGTATGTCTATACATACAAGTTCTTGTAGGGATACAAGAGAGAATGTATTTAAGCTTGAGGGGAGCAGGTTTAGACTAGATATTAGGAAGAAATCTTTTACAGTGAGTGTGGTGAAACACTGAACAGGTTGCCCAGGGAAGTCATGGATGCCTTCCTGGTTGGATGAAGCCTTCAGCAACCTGGTCTAGTGGAAGATGTCCCAGTCCATGGCAGGGGGGGTGGAACCAGATGATCTGTAAAGCCCCAACCCAATCCGTTCTATGAATCTGTGAATTTCTTGTTAGTTGAAGCTTCATACTATATACCAAAGCTGCAACAGTGACTCTCAGAGGGCTGATCATGTTAGGTATAAAGGGTTTTTCCCACTGGAGACAAATAGCTTCTAATCTTGAATGCTGCCAAGTATGTCACCTGCAGAATCAATATTCTGGACATGCTGTAACCCTTAATATTGTTGTACCACAGCATTTGTCTCATTCATGGTTGGTAGTACAAATACCTCAGAAAATTCAATTCCCTAGGCCATGTACTCAGTGGAAATGGTGACTTCAGTGTGCCATTATGTTTAGACAGTTCACTAAATGGGATAATTGTTGTTGAGGAGACCTCAACTTCTGTCTGTAACTGATTTGAAATTAATTTTTCTCACCTGTATCTGATCCCCACTCCCCTCAATCTGACTTTGTAAAACTCATTGCAATGCATATGGCTCTAAGACTGAAAATTTGTGTTAAGATACCAACTTCCCAAAGACAGGCCACTGCTCAGGTTAAAAGGTTTTTACTTGGGCTAATCTGTAATTAATTACACACTAAAATGTGCAATACTGTATGCACTCTTGTGTAATAGGTCCAGAGGATATGGTGTCAGAACCAATGTCAAATACAGTGATTTGTTACAAGTTGTTTTTCAAAAACTGTATATATCATCCATTAAAGTATAAATGTCCTATATGCTTATAAATCTCAGCATGCATATAGCTCAAAGTGGCTTATTTTTCTCCAGTAGTGCCCACCATTGTTACTGCTCAGTCATCACCATGACTGATAGTGTTTTGCCATTTAATCTTATTCGTCAAGTTTATATTTGTTGGGGCTTTACAATTTACTGCCTACTCTTTAGTGTACTTTTCAGGTTGAAAGAAATTACAGATCAATTTAAAGTTTTTAGAAATTCATAGAGACTCTGATTTACAAATGTGGGCTTTAGAATGGGGTGAATTAAGATAGTATTGACTTGTTTTGCTCTTGTTGCAATGTGCCATACAACGTGATGCTGTATTATAATGGAATTGTTTTTGTGTTGTTCTACCTTTGTTAACCTAGAAGGAAAGTATGGTGGTATACAAAAAGTGCAAATATTGGGAATGTTATAAATTAGGCAGAATACTAAACTTTACATTGGAAATCAGACTCAGGTTCCCAAGCTTTAGACTTAGAACTCTGATCTGGTGAGATCAGTTTAAGCAGAGAAGCTGAGGTACGAATAACTTGTGAGATGTCTTCACAAGGGAAAATTTGGAAGCTCTCCTGATTTGAGTGCATGTTGAATACGTGAAAAACACTAACTACAGAAGCTTCCTATAGCACCATACCCACTATTCCAGGTTAATTTGGAATATACTCTTTGAACAAGACAGTATACACAAGTGCACATAAAAGAATCTTTTTTTTTTTCACAAACATTTCAGAGTTGCCAAACTATAAAATCGAACTAAAAAACATGAAAAGTACTGGTTTAGATCAGTTTATGGAAGACAATATGTGAATATATAAAACAAATAATGCTTCTGCACAGTTTCATTCTGACACAATTTGTGAAATTTTCATGGTACTCATCATTTTCATTTGCAAAAACAGAAATGGTGAAATTGCCATTCCCCATACATCATACAAAAATACATTTCCATTCGTGGTGAAGGGAAAAGAAGGTGACAAATGTCTTTAATATTTACTTACCTGCTTTTTCATTAGGATGAGCATGAGGGTTTTCTGCTGAACATTATGTCCTTTTAATTGCAGCTAGCCAAATTCCGCAGCCTCCTGAGCACTGCTGAGGATGAGGTCGCCTGCTACTTGCTGAGAAACTACCGGCCTCCCCAGCCTCTAAAGGGACGAGAGGTCAGAAGGAATTGAAAGAGTAAAGCCAAAGTAGTCTCCTCTTGAAACCAAAAGCTGAATTAATTTTAATAGTTCATCTACTTTGTGATTTTTAATATTTTTTTTTAGTTGTTTTAACTAATAGTTGTTGTTTAATTACTGGTTACCATGCAATCATTTCTCACAGACAGACATGTCCTGAGTTGTTGCAGGTTCGTCAATGCTGACAGGTCTGACTGTGTTTGAGTGCCTTGGTTTGGAAGCATTGAGGTGTTGGCATTGCATGCACGGAGGGCAGTGCTCATTGTGAGGGTCAGTTGTCGTGAAAGAGTTGTCCAGAATTTGCCACCTGTTACTGAGCAAGATCCCTGATATTAATGGCAGTAAAGGATGTTCTGGGATTATTCTGGTCTCTAACATAACATTTACCTTCTCCATAAGACTTGACACTGCAATTCTCAAAAAAACAAAAGAAAAAAAGTATTTCAAGGCTAATATAATTACATTGCTGACTTCTGCAGTACTGTGCTTACCTTCCTACTAACAGCAGCAATGACTAACAGCATTTGAGTGAGGCAGACATTAATATAATCCGGTAGTTTTGACTGCTTCATAGTAGATGTACTGACCAAATTTTAATTATTTCTTTTTAAGGGAAATAGTAAGGGTTTTGTACATTGCAGGACCATGTCCGTTGGATTAAGATATTCCTGAA
Source organism: Semnornis frantzii (assembly GCA_013399775.1). Classification (NCBI taxonomy): domain Eukaryota; kingdom Metazoa; phylum Chordata; class Aves; order Piciformes; family Ramphastidae; genus Semnornis; species Semnornis frantzii. Next base: position 10,114 of record VWYK01051171.1, on the reverse strand, counting down.
GCCCACCACATATAGTGATGAAGCTGTCCTGTAACCTGCAACTTGCAAAGTGGAAGGGAATAGGGGGAACTTCTTAAAATCCAGTCTGTTGCAGTTGGTGAGCAGTAAGGGATTGTAACACTCTATCCATGTATCATCTGGCCCCCTCCAAACCCAGTATGTTGCAGTCAGTGAACAATAAGGGACTATAACACTCTATCTATCATCTGACTCCTTCCACTTAAAATCTAGAGGCAGGGGTAGAGCTGTTGCTCCAAACTGTCTCACACTTAGAGATGGTGCACACTCACACCCTGCAGTGCAGTGCAGCACTACTCAGGTGTGCACTGTCTCTAAGGTACTGGCTGTCATAGCTGAACTTGGGTAGCGGCACTTACATTCCAAGACCAAAGAGAGCAGTTAGAACAAACCAAAGAAATCAGAATCAAGTCAATATTCAATGAAAGATCATCTCTCAATAGCAGTGTGTGGAAATATCTGTCTTTATGAATTGACTTGAGTGTATGTCTCTCGGGATCTTTTGTAACTGAATACAATTGTTTGGTTTATGCCAAATATATTTTTATTATTTTTAATGAACTTGACATAGGATGTAGTTAAGAATAGGACTAGATTTACCCTCAGACAGTGAGAACTACATAGTGAAAACCAGCAATACCAGAAAGAGGCAGATAAGGGTTTCATGGGCAGCAACTACCACCAGCCTGTGCATTTTAACCTCAACAGGCATTTTGATCTTAGATGGACAATCATGAGGGAAATCACAATCAGAACTGACTTTAGATACCTTCTTATAACTGAATAAATTAGGTATTTTTATCTTAGCTTAAGATAGATGGATTTGTTTGTTTGTTTGTTTTCTCCTGCCCAGAATATAGCTATTATTTCTGCAGGGCCTCTCAGTGCCTTCTGAATGTGGAAAGAAACATAAATAGACCAATGGAGAAATGAAAGGCATTTGGCAGCTGCAGCAGATACAAGTACTAACCAAAGGGGAAAAATCTGAAGCCACTTTACATTTTCTAGCACTGTGAGGAGAATGCAGCTGAAAAGACCTCAGTTTGGTTCTTTCTGAATGAGGATGTCTGGAACGTGTGCATGGAGAGGGCGAGAGTGTGTTGTGTGTTTTCACACCATTTTTTGACTTAGTGTTGGGTGTGATATGTTCCCCTGTCATACCAGTACCTGCAAAACAGGAAGCAAATGTTTTAAAATTGCAGGAAGGTTACGAAGTTTGTTAGCCTCAGACAAGAAAATAATAAGGCTACTGCTTCATATCAGAAACAAAAGTTTTACATGTTCTTGAGATACTGAAAACAATGGAATTGTTTTGTGCTTGGATATTTATAAGGATTTTTTCAAAGTAATAATAAAAAAATAAATAAATAAATGTGTCTTGTATTTTCTGACTAAGAGATTAAATTTTTACAGAGAGGCTGCAGTTTTATAACTCGCACCTGCAGCTCTAGGTTTGGAAAAAAAATATCACCCCTTGTTTGAAGTCTGTCATTGGACAGTGCAGTATTAGGCATTAGGCATCTTTATGTTCCAAATGATATATCTTTGGCAGTGGTAAGACATGCAGTCAACTGTACACAGATTTTCTCACAGCACTTTTTGGAACTATTTTTATAGAGATATATAAAATAATCCTTTGGGATCAGCTTCTCAGGTTATCCCTCTGCTGCAGCTCGAAGGAGAGAGCATGTTCCCAATTTCAGCACTGAGCATTCGGTTGCATCCTTAGTCACTAACTTGCTGTATGCCCAAGCTGCACTCTCAACCAAACTACATGGTGTGTTCCCAGGGAATTAAATGTCAAATGTGGGCTCCATGAGCAAACAAGGCTAAAAAGACCTCCCCTCAGGTCTTTTTGACCGGCCAGTTACCTTCTGACACACTTTGGCCCTTTATACTAAGAAGAAAAAAATGTTCAATGACCAAAGAGCATATAGGGTATTTGCTGAAAATAGTAGCAGTCAGGAATTGGATGTGGCTGCCTGGCTGGTCGCCCATAAACTCCTCAGAATTAAACAAACTATGGTACAGCTTTGGGGTCAACTCTTGGAGGCACAAGAGTGAAGCAATGTGTTCTGCTGTGTTTATAGCCTCTGCCAGTGATGCTCATGGTGTTCCTGCTGGGTTTGGCACAAGAGTGAAGCAATGTGTTCTGCTGTGTTTATAGCCTCTGCCAGTGATGCTCATGATGTCTTTCACGTTGCAAAGACAGAGTTTAACACAGCTGGGAATTTATGTCAAGGGAAAAAACTGGGAAGTAGCTGTCTTTCCTTCTGGAGTAAAATGGGCTTAAAAGCAGGTAGACATCTGCTGCCAAACACCCACTTCTTATGTACCTGTGCTTGCTCTGCCCCTTCAAAGGTTTGTCTTTCTGTTGCTTCAGCAGTCAGGACTTTGCTGCCTTCCAGACATGAACTGGGACCTGAGAGAATTCACACACATATACACACACACAAAAGTTTTTCAAATAATCAATTTTTAAAAAAATCTTTACTGAAAAAAAAGTGTAATATGCCATGTGAATAAAGTAACAGAAATGAATATGTGCTGGATTTTTAATAAACTTGCTTACTTGTAGGGATTTAGCCTAATAGATGTTTGGCCTGTGACTTAATCTCTTGCATACAGTTATTTCCATACCTTTTCTCGATGAAGTGCTTATTCAGGATAGGTGGCCTTTTCTGGGTATCTGCTGTCTTGATGAGATGGGAGGTAATCCTGAAGTGCTTAAACAAAAGTGTTTCTAAATTAATGTTTTGTTTCTTATTTCTGTCACCTATCCATCATTCAGGCCAAGTTTTCACTTTGCGTGTGTGATCTGTGTTGGCTTCTCCTGTGGAGTAGAGTTTGGGGACAAGGCAGTGTCTCTAATAGGAGAGAACTATGACACGTGAAAAAAAAGACTCCCTGCCTGCACTTCACAGCGCTGATGTCACTTCTATTTTTTCAAATCTCACCCACGTTCTTGAGTGCATAATAATTTTGAGTAATTTGCAGATGCTGCTGGCAATTTCCTTTTTCAGATGTGTGAT